>JAQZBX010097783.1:0-11656 GCA_029593785.1 Cabassous unicinctus | reverse complement strand
GAAGAGGCCCTGGTCAAGGAAAAAAAAAAAAAGCCACTAATATTAGTTATCATTATTAGCATTATCAGTGTTGGTAGTACTGGTAACTGTTTTCTGCTTCCTACTCTGGTGCCTTCAGAAAAGAGCATTTATCTTACGCTAGTCTTTGCTGTTCTCCCCAGCGTGGGAAAAGGGCAATGCACATATTCAATGAAATGCCTCTTATTTCAGGCATTTTCTTGTTTTGAGAACAGAAATAGCTTTGCACTCTCCATTGACTAAAAAGTAAGCACCACAAAGGAGCACCTGGCATGACTGGTTCACTGATGCACCCTAGCACCTGCCCTGGGCCTTGCTCAGTCTGTGCTTATTAAATGCCCTAGTGATCTTTTAAAAAGAAGTCTGCTCATTACTATATCAAACCTCAGAGGTGAGAGGACTGGGAGGATCAGGGGACACTGATTCGGTAATTGACCTCGATAGGGGCCCAATAATTTGCAAGCAGAGATGTCCAGAGAAATTCATTTCTGTCTCTTTTTCACACATACAGTGCACTGCCTTTAAAATCCCCAACGTGCAGAATGAGGAATCTTATTTTTAAATAGAGGGACACTGCTGATTTCGCAGTTTCAATTGTTTAATTAATGAATATTTACATTTTAAAAAAGCAATTAAGGGACCAGGTATAGAAAGCATTGATTGTGAAGTGAAGAATAGATATACATATCATTTCCAATGCTTCACAGAAAGAAAATTCAGGGGAATGAGTTTCTTGATTTTGCAAGAATACAAATACTTAATGTCTATCCAATCTCATTTTCACAAAACTTCGGTCACAGACATCCCATTCATGCTTGTTTATGAGTGCTTGGCTGGGGGGAGCCTGCTTTAGCTAACCACATCTCTTTCCAGAACCAAAAACCATGTGATTTTTCATTCCTGAAAGGACTTGACTATGTTAGAATAAAGCAATTGTACAATGTTGGGATTTCTTTTGGCTTCTGAACAGAGAAACTTGAAAACCCCTGCTTATGAAGATTATAACTTCCCCAAATTTGTTTGATCAAGGTACTCTGTCTGGATATTCTCTGCTCTCTGTAGAGCAGGGGTCAGCAAGCTTTTTCTTAAAAAGAGCAAATATTTTAGGCTTTGCGGGTCATATGTTCAGTTATAAAAAGAAAGTATATAAACTAGTGAGCATAGCTGTGTTCTGATAAAATTTTACTTACAAAACAGGAGGCTGAGCCTTGGTTTTCCAATCTCTGCCCTAGAGGTGAGGCTGGGAGCCTGTGTTCTCTCCAGAATATCTGAATATTCTGAATGGATGTTCCTTATCAAGTATTTGCTTTCTGTGCCAGAGATGCGTGAGCTTCAGCTGTCACACTTTGGTATGATATTTAAAAATGGTTTAGTAGAAAATCATACCATGGGTCCAGACCACTTTATGTTAGGAACACAAGTGGAATATAGATTAGGAGGGCATGTTGTTATATTTCCTAGTGTCAAACAAGAGAACTAGGGTGACATTCACTGAAGTGCACTTATCTAGAAAAAAGTGAAGGATTAGAGCAGCATGGAAATAGGAAAGAGTAATTAAGCTTGCATTTTGCTTGGATTGCGCTCCTTGTCTCTGACTTTAAAACTTTAAAATTAAATGTTTAAAATGAATAGTTATGTGTGTATGTGGGGAGGTATATTGGAGCTCTTTGTACTTTCTGTGCAATTTTTCTGTAAGCCTAAAACTACTCTAAAAATAAAGTTTATTATTAACAAAATAAAAATGAATGTGACAAATTTTTATTTATCCTCTGATTTATTGCTTTTTGTTTTTAAGTTAAAATTATAAATGGTATAAAGGAAAAATAAAACAACCTGCAAAAAATTTAAGCCATTAAATTGTTAGTTTCTTTAATGGATCCTTCCAACCTTAAATCAAAGCCAGTAATATATCACAAGTGAATTAAATTGCCGGTTAAGAATCATATCATGGTACATATATCCCTTAAAAATAATGCAAATCCACTGATTCTTCACTTGTATCCTTTTGATAGATGCTCATGAATTCTTTTTTCAGTGAATTCTTGATTAAAGATTTGTTAATGACCAGGATTGGGTAAACCCATTTTAAATCTCCAAACTATCAGTAGTAATTGGCTTCAGATAATCTTCCAAGCAAATAAAAATGTACTTCTAAGCATACTTAAAATCCTTTAGCACTTGATAATTTTAAACAAGAAAGAGCAGAGAGGGATGAGAAGTCATGAAGGGTACTGTTTTACTCATGGCTGCAAAAGGTTGTAGACATCTGAAAATGCTCAAATGCCACATCAGGTTAAAAAGAAGTTAAAAAGAATGATACCTTTGTTAAAAAATAGTATTTTGTTAGTTAAGTAGGAGTTAAATGGAAGATTTATGGTAGAGGCCTGATTTGGTTTTGCCAGGAAACTTTGTGTCCTCTAAACTGGTTTCCACAATGAGGTGAATTCTGGTTGGAGTTGGAGGTTGAAGGGACAAGGAGTAAGGAGATGCAAAGAGAAGTACAGGTCCTTCACTCCCTCTATAAAGTCTACTCTGCTTACAGGCTTGTATCTGCAAAATGACTTCGTGGTTTGTTGTTTGCATCTGTAATATTATTAAAACATGATGTATTATGATTTTCCAAGGTATTACAGAAGACATTAATTGCCCATATTTTGAATACCTACAGACTAAGTTTTCTTCTTAAGATGCTTTTAAAAAAACAATATTTTAAAAATAATATGATACACATTATTATCTAATGACCAGCTCTCCAAGCCTCTCTGTAATGTGTTGCCAGAGAATGAAGAACATCTTGCCGAAGGGCGAATTGTGGGGTGGACACTTGGTACAGAACAAATGCCTTCACCAGACCTGCTCTGATAAGCATATCCTTCAACAACTAAGCCTGGCCAATGTGTACAGCTTAAATAGGCCACAACCACTTTCTACCCTTCATTTCTTGTACTAATATAATGTTTCTTTCTTGAAAACACAAATTATTACAGAGATTATCAGGGTGTCAGGTATAGCACTTATAGGCATTTCAATAGATTATAGTCTACTTGAAATGCTGAACAGATTCATAATAGCTTTTCAAGGCTTTGAATTATTTGCATTTTAAAGTTTATATCAGACATCTCAATGTTAAAAATAATTTTTGAAATTCTCTTATGTAATAATAGTGTCCGGCAATGATGCGGTAATTAGGTCATACAGTAAGTACATCTTGTGTCCACACTCCACGCAAACTTCACAGACTGCTTCAGTATATAAACTGCTACTGCAAAACAGGCAAATAGTTGCACTGAATTTTCCATAAAATTCCTCCAAGTAAATCTTTTAGCCTCCCATCTTTGCAGACAATAAGCCACGAAGTCATTTTGCAGATGTCTTATCTTGGAGAGGATGCAACAGAAAAGGAACTTGCCACAGAAACCAGCAGTAAGATTTCTTGTCTGAGACTCAGTAAATATTTCGGATCGTAAGCTCTCTCCTCTACCTCATTTATTCATTCCATAAACATTCCATAAACATAAACGAGCATCTAATATGTGCAAGGCAAGGTTCCAGACTGAGGGGATACATAATTATAAACAAAACATAGGAAGTCCCTGCTTCTATGGAACTTAACCTTTTGGTAGGGGAAGACAGACAAATAAACACATAAATAGATATCACAGGGTTTAGATATCCTGTCTGAAATATGTTTAGTGCATCTCCTTATTGCTGAGCAATGATGAAGTGAAAGGAGAGGTTGATAATGGATTGCAGCAATTTCCTAGTCTCAGTTCCAATACCTATAAATTGGGTGGGTTTAAGTGAGTCCTTTAAAATTCTGAGGCTCAGTTTCCTCATCCATAAAATGGGGAAGAGGTTGGAATAAGTGACTAGAAAAGTCCTTTCTGGCTTTTATCTTTTCCTGTTTTTATGGGAACATCTTGTGCAAAATCAAGAGCCAGTCTGCTGACTGTTCTATGGTCTAAAAAATATTTAAATATAAAATAAAAGAAATCCTTGGGCATTCCATAACATTCAGTACTTTAGATGCCAATCTAAACTTCTTCATAAATAGCAAATATCTTATTTACAACTGCTCTAGAATGAAGGTATCTTACCCTCTTCAGCCACATGATAAATTATTTATTCCTAAAAGTACATTCATTTTCATTGTTGGTTATATAGTACTACCTCATTTGTGAAATGGTCTTTGGCTGTGATATCCTTTCTTGGATGTGACACTGTCTCTCTCTTCTATTAACCCATATCATGACTTTCGTGCTCCTGTTTAACCTTTTTGACTGGACTATTAGCTCCATGAAAACAGGGATTGGGTCCTGGTTTCTTCAAAGAATAACCCAAAAGAAATTCTGTCCAGGTGCTCCACAGACATTTACAATCATTGCACCTGCTCTAGGTTTTATGGGCACAGGCCTTTTGGGAACCCACATTAGCTCTTCAGGCTGTAAGAGGAATACCATTAGTGAAATTAAGAGTGTTGGTGTACCAAAGGGCACTCTGACATCTGAAAAGGAAAAATGGGGTTTTCAGACCAATTCACAGAATAGGACAATGTGAATTAATAAGTATCCTAACTTCTTCAGAAGCCCTTATGGAATGTTAATTTGTATTTAATAATGCAAACGAAGGAGCACATAAGTTGTGGTCAATTCATTTTTCTTAAAGAAGATAATGTAGCTGGAGGGCTGATGTCAAGTAAGGTTAGAGTCATACTTATTAACTTGATAAGAGTTATGTAGCTACTGATTTTCTTAAAAGACAAATTGCATTCATTGGTTTGATTTTGAAATGAAAAACTCAAATGTCCATCAATCTCGCAGCTGAGGATGACAGGTAATTTTACAGGATAATTAGGAATTTTCTTTTCTTCTCTAGCCCAGATCCCTACTGACACCTTGGAGGTTTCTGAAGACTATGTGCTCTGTCTTTGAGTTTTATCCAGTTGCTGTGAAATCAAATATGCTACACATGTTTTCAAATTTGATCAAATTTGTGAGCCCTATCACAAGGACACATCTTGTCAGTGTCTTGGGGGACAAAGTATAATCTCTGCCTCAATAACTAAATTTAATCCCTTCCTGTTGCTCTGTGGTGTCAAGATATTTGTTATCAGAAGTGTCAAACATGTGCTGCTCAGCAGACCAAAATCTGTCCTGTCCTTCTAGTCCCTAAAAGGGAACAAATACCAAGTCCTTGGTTGGGTAAATGCTGCTACTTCAGGACCACATGGGTAGGGATCCCACGTAACTGTGACGCAGCATCACATCTTCTAGAAGTAAACAGTATCTCAAAAAATGCCTGTAAGGAGGGCAGGTCCAACAGACACGTGCTGCACAAATGAGGGTCAGGGAAGAAAAAGGAGGTTCAGGCACAAAGTTACAGTAAATTCTTGTTAGCAAAGAAAATGCATTTTGGTTGTGGAATTTGAGTAAGTGTTTAAGTTGTTGAGCACATGCCTCCCCACATGAATGGAGTCCCTTTTTCACAAGGAGAGGCAGGAAGAATTATAAAGCCCTGCTCATATTCAGTGTCTATATAAGTACATCCTTTCCCAGGCTTGTAAGACCTTGAAACTTTTCTCAAGGGGACCAGGCATTGGATACGAGAGTGCATTGGGCCTGGCTTTAGCTGTGAGGTCTCCAGAAAGTCACTACTTGCAGTGTGGTCTTCAGGATGGAAGTACTTGAGCTGCAAAAGAGTATAACTCTTCTTAAGTCCAAACCTCCATGGGCACTATGGCTTCTTTGGTTCCAACAGAAGGCAGTAGGTTTTCTTCAGACAAGAAATACAAGGGGAACTGCACCAAGAACCCACGGATCCTTTTCAGTTCCTCCTCAGCCCTAATGGGATCTTCCTTCGCTAAAATGGGCTTGCTTATAAAGTCTCGCAGTTGAATTAATTTGTGTACTTCATCGTTTGGAAGGCATCGGAACACCTGATTAAAACACAAATTGGAAATTGAGTAATATGTTTAAAAGAAAGCATATCCCTTTATGGAAAATACTTATTCCAACAAAGTCTTTAAGAAAAAAGTTTTATGTCACAGTGCAGATCTGATTTAAGGGTTGCTTCTCTTACTTGCTACAAAGAGACCACTAGATGTGGTTTCATTAAAAGAAAATCATAGCTAGGTCCTTATCTCTGATCTATAGAAGTCATTACCCCAAGATAAAGTCAAGCTACTGGTAAGGAATCTCACTGGATGTTACTCACATTAAGGTTAATTTTTTGGATCATAATCATCTCCTAATTTCACTTGTGGTTTGGGTCTAAGAGTAAAATTGCATCTCATATTTTCTTTAACTTTTTATTTAGCAAATGTTCATATCTGTATCTGTGCTTAGAGTTACCAACTATCAATGTATAATACATCTTTTGCTTATTTGAAAATGAGTTTCAAACATCATAACACCTCACCCCTGAATGTGCTTACATAACCATAATACCATTATCCCACCTAAGAAAGTTAATTCCATAATGTCATTTAAAATGTGATCCATATTCAAATTTATCCCATTATCCCTCAAATGTCTTTTATAGCTGTCCCCCATGTAGTATCCAATCAAAGCTCTACAATGCTTTTGTAAAATTACATTTAAAAGACTTCCCTGCACATGACCTGTTTGATCATGGCCTTAAATGCTCAGTATCAAATAAGGCTATGTAGATAGTTGTCACTTTTCATTAGGAATGATGAAATCTTCATGCTGGAAGAGATGCTGGAAGTAATGAAGAAGAACATACTCTTAACTATTTTTTGATATATAGTCAACAAATCTCAGCTTAAATGTTTTCTATGACAGGAAACTGGTTACTTCATGAGGTAACCTGTTCCACTGTTGGATAACTCTTAGCTCTTGAACATTTTTATCAGAACCTATGGATAGAACTTACCAGGAGATTCCTTTGGCCTCCATAATAAATGGAGCTGGTTTTAAAACACCTTTTTAAAATTAGAAATGTCCAACAAAGGAAGGGTCTTGTTATAATAAGTCTCATCATAAGGAACACTTATGTGCTTAATACTTTATATAGACTATTCTTTATTCATAACCACTCCAGTGAATATCCTTCCCATTTTATAGGAAAAGAAAAGAAGGTTCAGAAAATCAAGTCACTATATACAAAGTTATATCGCCAGAGACAGTGAGCTGGGATATGAGTCCAGGTCTTACTCATTTTTTGATACCATCTGCCTGTCTTCTCTTTGTCATTAGATGTCTTCACAGGCTGTAGCCATGTACTAGAGATGTTCATGATGGAATTCCTGCATCCCAGATGAGTAATCAGAATGCAGCTAAAGCCCTTTCTAAACCAAATTCCACTGTGCTTTTTCACTCTTTCAATGTTTGTTCAATGTTTATAAAGAGATATTTTATTATAACTTGCAGGTGTATTGGTTCTTTTATACTCAATAATATGCTGTACGAATAACATGTAGAAATAATGATTTACTTTTTGTGATGAGCTTGGGAAAAAAAAGGTAGGGGGATATAACTGTCTCACCTTATCATAAATTGTAGCATTTTTAGCTGCCGTTGAAATCCACACCTCCTTGAAGAATTTGTCACTCACTGGATCCTGAATGTCTTCACTTGGGTCAGAAAGATAGCCAAGGACAACCCTGAAACACCAGTGGCCCCCAAATTGAGTAACTGAGATAAAGCAGTTTGCTGCAAGCATTGTTTCTAATAGTTAATAATTCAGGGACTCAAACATAGAAGTAATTTTTTTGTAAAGGAAGTCATTAAAACTAAGATGTGATGTATGTGCATGTCTATGTATGTATATGTGTGTGTACATATGTGTGTGTGTATTAAACCTAAGTTGCTATGATGCTTGAATGTTTTAACTGTTGAACAGAAAGAGACTTCCCTTTTTTTCTGAGAGTTCACTTGTAATTTGGCCTAAGGTGGTCAAAGCCTTGGAAGATAGAATTAGCATTCCAAACCTGTGCCAAGGAACGTGCTAACCCCTTTCCAAAGGCCTTTCCTTAACAACCCCACAAAGAAGCAACTATTACTACCTTCATTTTACAGATATGAGAACTAAGGCCCGTAGAGTTAAATAAGTGGTTGAGGTGGGACTCCAACCCAGATATTCTGACTCCCAACCTGTGCTCTTAACCACGGCATGATATTCTTTCCTTCCATCCTCTTTCCTCCCTTCTTCACTGCACCAAGCACTATGCTGAACTCTAGGGCACAGAAATGACTAAGAAAGACGTGAAGCCTCTCTGGGTAGAGGTAAATTTGGTAGGTAGGACCAACAATGAATAAACAGTCACCCCTATAAGAATGAATTAAAATTGTGATGAATGTAGGGTATACTTTAAGAGTATGTGAAGGAGGGGGTGAAGGAAGAATTTTCCCGTCCCCACCTGTTTGCCTAATCCCATCTACCATCTTACAGGATCATGTCTATAAAACTTTTTATGGCTTCTTCTCCCATTTCTCCTCGCCAGTCGAGTAGAGTTGAGCACTTTTCCCTTGTTCTTCACTGTACTTCATATATATTTTTATCACAGCACCTACAGTCCTTTTGCTTTTTTTTTTTTTTGTTTTGAGCAAGTATGCCTCCCACTTCTAGAATGTAAATTCTTTGAGAAAACATGTCTTGGTTGCTATCAAATCCCCAGAGTGCCTGGAGTAAAAGAAGCCACAAACTAGATGTTGTGCAAATTGATCATATATAAACAGGGAGCTAGAAATAACAGGAATGCTCAGGCAAAGCAAGATACATTTATAGGTCATATTGAAAAATGACCAAAATTGTAGTTATAGAAGGCTTGAGGTTAAAAAGCACTTTCACCTCAATCTTGTGAGGTGTATGGAGCTTATGAGTTCCATTTTGTAGATGGGAAACAAAAAGCTTGAAGACATATTAGTAGTTGAGTTAGAACTCAAAGTAGGTCCAAACACCTTTTCTCACACACTTAGTAGGTTTAAGGAATATCAAAAAGGCATGTGCTACAATGGAAAGAGCAATGGGAAAATGGGCCTTGAAGGACTCTGGCTTTTACACTGAGGGAAACGGGGGCTCATTGTCGGCACTGAGGCAGGAGAGTGACAGGATGGATCTGACGTACATATTCAAATGTGGCTGCTGCACTGAGAGAAGACTGACAGGGTAAGGGTTGAAACAGGGAGGCCAGAGAGGAGTTACTGCAGTCTCCTAGGTGGGAGATGATGGCGGCTTGGACCCAGGTGGTAGAGATGAAGGTAGAACCAACAGGTATTACTGACAGATTGAATTTAGGGTGTGAGGAAAAGGCAGGCATGAAGGATGACTCTGAGGTTTTTGGAGGGAGCAACTAGAAGAATGTAATTGCTATTAACTGAGATGGGGAAGTCTGTGAGTAGTGCCCATTTGTGGGACAACACCAGGAATTCAATTCTGAATCTACTGAGACATTAATTAAAGATCCAAGTGGCAATGCACAGTAGGCAGTTGGATAAGTGAATCTAGAGTTTGGGAAAGAAGGCTTGGCTGGAGATGAAATTTGAGAATTGTCCTTATATATCTGCTTATAAAGCCATATGGCTTTTAATGCATTCACCAATGTAGTGAGCACAGACAGAGAAGAGAACCTGGTATATCCTAACAATAGGAACAGGAGGGGAGAGGAGGAGGAATCATCAAAAGGACCAAGAGAAGCACTGAATGAAGTTGGGGAAAATCAAAAGGATGTGGTATCCTGGAACCACACGAAGGATGTCAAGGAGAACTGTGTCAAATTTGAGCTTGGCAGGTGGAGCAGAATGAAGAATGAGAACTGACCATTGACTGGATTTAGCAATGTGGAGATCATTATATTGTTGCCTTCTTTCCATTTAAATAAATATAGATTCACATGATCATTTTTTAATGGTTGCAGAGTTTCCCACCATGTGAGATTTATTTAACCAATTATTTTATTATGGACTTTTGTGTGGTTTCCAATTTTTTTATTATTGTGAACAATGGTACAGTGAACATAACATGTTCATTATATATAACATTTTTGTGTATTTCTATGATTATTGCATTAGGATAAATTTAGAATGAAAATTCCTAGGCCAAAGTATATGCAAAATTTATCTCCAAGCAAGGCGGAACACATACACTCATTAACTAAGCATGTTCTCCCAAGTCATTTCCAACATTATCAACTCCTGAAAAAGCTTCGCCAGTTTATGGAGAAAGAGCGTATCTCATTTTAACTTTAATCTGCATTTTTTTCATTACATAAAAGCTCTTTAAAATAAATGGATTTGGCACCATGGGCACACTAGGATTCTTAGTTTTATGACATCAAAATTTTATTGCCACTTCAAATAATGCCTCCTTCCAACTCTACAGGAATAAGTTTTAAAAAAGAAAAGATTTAGGGGATGATGTGTGCACATTGATGCTGGATGCTCATTGAGTTCCAAAGCAAAATTTTATTGTACAAATTTGAAGGACGGTGCAAATTATGACAATAAATCAATTATAAGAAAACCTTTCACTTGAGTCAGGTCTAATCAGCTGAAAACTAAGCAAAAAGAATATTTTTGTGATTTTGCTTTTAAATTAGAACAAGAGGTGAGGCAATGTGTCCACCAAATTATCAGCTAAGGGCTTATTTGTAGAAAAAGTATTTAAGTGTCACTATAAAAAATATTTAGCAATAAATTATTTTCCCTGTCAGTATTTTAATTTTAAGACATTTATATTAAAACACACAGTAAATATAATACGAAATAGTCTGGGTTTTCTTTCGAGGACCTGAGGTTTGCGAGAAAACTAGCTTGATTTTATTTTGAAGTGTTTTATGGTAAATATTTAGTTTGTTTCACATATCAGTGTTCACATTCACAATTTATTGTTCACATATAAATTGGGACAGTAGAAAAACTGCAAAGAATTGTTTCTGTTCTTTCCATTACTCATATATATGACTTTGGGTGATTCTGAGCTCTACTTTTGTGGAAATGGTTTCTGTTGAGTGATGGTTACATCTATAATGTTTGGATAATTTTCTAGGACTTAATGAACTGTTCGGCACATAGTTGTGACATTCAGTGCAGTACCTTGATGGTTGATTCTGTCTCTCTTTAAAATTGATTTCATATTGAAATGTGCCTCTCTTTCTATTCAAACATAGCCCAGATAGAAACTGGATTGAAGATGTATTTTTTTAGTGAGAAAATGGCTGTGCCCTAGGCCACGATATTTATCCTTGGAAACATTTCCTAATAAAAAAAAAAGGCTAAGGTTTCTGTGGTGCTTTTAAATATATTATTTGAGTTTGCCATTAGGGCAAAGTGAAAATAATTGATCAAGAACTGCCTCTTAAAGACAGTTTGAAATTTGCAAGGAAAAATAAAGCACCTAGGAACCGAAACAACTGAACAACCCCAAACTCTAATGACTTACAGAAGAAGAAGAACAAAACAAAACAAAAACAAAAAAAGAAAGGAAAAACTAAATATTTATTGAAGAACACAAATTTTGAATAAATTAAAGCCCATAGCATCCTTTATTCTTCAGCAGGATGGCTCAATATTGTAAAAATATCAATTCTTTTTATATTAATCTATAAAGCCACTGTTATCCCAGCTAAAAAAAAAAACTAATGAGAATTTGAGAGAACTTGATCAAATAATTTTAAAGT
>JAQZBX010097782.1:0-11651 GCA_029593785.1 Cabassous unicinctus | reverse complement strand
TTTTTTTTTTTTTTTAATTATTTTTTTTTAATTCCCGCAGACCAATACTTTATCAGCCCTGCTTGGATGGCATGGCAATGTCATAAAAGTTCCTGAATGCTCTTCTCGGTTTGCGTCTCTGTGTGAGCAGCCCAAAGAGCTTGAGTACCAAACTCTGAGGAGCACAGTCCTAAACGCAGCCTTAACCCTCCCGTGTCTCAGTTTCCTTATTTATGAAACAGGAGGACTGGTACTAGCACCAACCACCCAGACTGCACGCAGGATTAAATTAGATAATACGCTTCGGGCCGGCACAGGCCGAGGACGCTGTAACTCTCGGTACCTGCAGCCAGTCAGCCAATACCACGATTTTGCCATCCCTGGAATGGGAATTCTAGCCCCACTGCCTGCACAGGTGCTCCTGCTACAGGTGCTGGGTCAGAACCTGGCAGGGAGAGCCAGTGCCATCGCAGGCACCTTCCAGCCGACACAGGGACCTGCCCTTGTCCCCTCCCCTGGCTCTCAGCTACCTCTCTGGCCCTCCTGGCTCCCTTCCCAGGCCCCACTGTCCAGTAGCTCGGCCTCCCAGGGGTGCAGGCTCAGCGCCTCATCTTCTCCCCATTAAACTGGCCGCCTCCCAGCTCCTGGGTCTCTGCCTTGCCCACTGTTTTTCCAGGTCTTTGGGACCAGAGCCCCCTCCTTGGTCAGTCAGCCGCCGGCCCTGCCTGTTCTTCCCTTCCTGCCTCTCCCTCTGCCACCCCGTCCCCTTGTCCCTGCCCTCCAGTCCTCCTCTCACCACCCCTCCAGGCTGCAGGAAAGGCCCCCGTGCCCCCTCCTCTTAGCTCCTGGCGGTGTACAGACCCCAGCCAGCCTGCAGGACCCTCGGGTGTGCAGACGCGGTTCCCATGCCTCGTGGGGGCCCCACCTCCAGCCCGCTCTGTAAAAGTACGGTTTGTTTGGCGACTGCAGAGAGAATGGACTTGCAGCTTGCCCTGCTCACTGCTGCTGTGCCCCGCGTGGGTGGCCGTGCGTGCCTTCTGGCGGCGCGTGTACCCCATCGGCCGAAACGCGTCGCCTGCCGTCCCTGCCCCCAGGAGATCTACGGAGGCAGTACGTGAATGAGAGAAGCGTTCTTTACGTTCTTTCCTCCTCTCCTGGCACAGAGCTGTACTCGAGTCGGGTGTGTGGGTGACTGCAAAATAAATGTTGATTGCGGCCTGAGCTTCGGGAGGCAGCCGCTGCCAGGGCCTCAGGGTGAATCATGCCTGCTGCTGAGAGAAAGGCGGGGAGGGGGGTGGTCTGCTCCCGCCACGCTCCTCACCCACCCTCACACCGCAGCACCTTCTCGAACCCGCTTCTCTCTCCCTGCCTTTTCCCTGCTCTTCTCCATCCCCTACTGCCCCTGCTGGATCTGTTGGGGGAGGGGGCTTCCTGCACACCCTTTGTGTCCTGACCCCCCCCCCCATGGTTCTCATTGAGCTAATAGTCTCACTTAAACCTCCTAACAACTAGCAAGTGGGAGCCATTGCGTGGAAGAAAGTCCTAACCCCTTAAATTAAAAAAAAAAAAAACAGTTATTTTGTCCTGTTGCACCCCATACACTGAGTGCTTATTTCCTGTCTGATATTTTAAGGACTGTTTCGTGGTTCTTGACCTTGTCTGTCCAACCAAATCGTGAGGTCTCTGAGCCTGGGTCTTTGTGTCCCACCAGCAGCCAGCACTGGCCGGGCCCTGCAGAAGAGATGAGAGTAGTAATAATAAGAGCAGTCAGTCTTGTTACCAAACACCATTTATCTTCTCTCCTTTATCTTAAACTCACAGGAATTTAAGTTTGAATGAAAAGCCAAGAATGAAACCCAAACTCCTCTTTTGTTAGTGTATCTGATGACCTTGGGCAAGTCACTGCTCCTGCGGCTTGATTTCCTCCTCTGTGAAATGGGCTTATCATCAAGATTATGCACTTTATATACATGATCTCATCAAGTACAATGTCTGGCATAAAGGAAGGGCTCCCTACGTGATCAGTCCATCTTACAGGCTAGGAAACTGAGGAGCTCGCCCAAGCTGGGAAGTGGAGGGCAGCCTGCAGACTGGGGGCCTGAGTTCCTCTCCCCTCTGTCCTTCCCAGTGTTGTCGTCCCCACCCCCCCCCCCCCCCCACCCCCCCGCCCCCGCCACTTCTGCAGCCTTCCATCTCTTCCCTGGGCCCTGCCCCTGGGGTTCCTGAGATGCTGGGCTTACCCTTTAAGAGGGAAGTGGAGCTGCCATGTCCATGGCATGCCCTGTACCCACAGCAACCACCAGTGGCACCTGTGGGCCCCTGGACTTAGGGGGCCACCGATGCCATGGTTTCCTCCTTGGCCTGGCACAGTTCCACAACCATAGCCAGATGCTGGGAGACACTTAAGGGTCAGGCGGCTCAGGGTGCTGCCAAGCTCACAGCCCTGGCAAAGGGCCTCTTTTTTTCCTTTGCACTTGAACGTGGGTATTCTCAAATGAGCAGCAGTTCATCCTATACGTGTACTCGGGCTGAGAGAGAGGGTTGGTGGAAAGTGGATGGGCTGTGTGGAAGCAGCAGAATCACGGTTGATACAAGTAGAAGTGGCCTGGGCCGTTCTGGGACCAGCCACAATGTCCAAAAAGGCTGGAGCAGAGCTCCCATGTCTGTCTGCAAGTGACCAAGGTCCTACCTGCACCCCAGCGCAGATTTGCACTGTCCCGGGGGCTCAGTGGGCCCCTGGTCCCAAGAGGGCTAAGCCTGAGAAGACCATCCTCAGCCTCTGCAGACGGGGGGCAGCCCCCTGCCCACGCTTTCTGTCCCTTCCCGAGCCCAGGGCAAGCTGCCTCAGGGGTCCCAGGCCCCAGCTGCACCTCCCTCTCTGGCAGGAGGGGAGTGAGCCATCTGGCGGCCTTGCCCCAGCCCGAAGCCCCCTCAGGCCCACACAGGCCTTGAGGCTCCCGAAGACCCAGGCCCCTTTCTTCTCCACGTGACTTCCCTTTCCCAGGGGACTTGGTACCATTCTCCACCAGCTCGTCTATTCTTGTCACAGCCATACCAGCTTGCTTTATTTTCTGAGGTAACTTTCTGTTCCCAGACCTTTGTTTTGCCTGTCGTATCTGATCACTCCATATTAAACACAGAAAGGTAGAAACCAGGTGAGGGGGAGGCTGGGCCAGTGTTGGCGTGAAGAAGGGGAGTAAGTGGGGGAAGAACATGATTATAACCGGTTCAAACTGCCTTTACCTCTTACTGGCCTCTCTGAACCTCAGTCTCCTCATCCCTAAAATGAAAATAAGAATGCCCATCTCCTGGGAATAGCCTGTATCACGTCTATCACATGAGCTCACCTGAAAAGGAATTGGAAAGGGCTGCAGTCCTCAGTCCTGCCTTAGCCCACAGAGGCGGCAGGAGGGAGAGCCGGGTGGGTCCTCCTTTGCCCAGAGGCAACGCGGGGTCACGGGAAAGAGTGAGTTTTGAAGAACTGAGGAATCTTGCCATCCTGTTTGGAACTAGGGGAGCTGTGAACACTGAGCTGCTGCTGCACGCCTCAGCCAGAGCCAGGCCCTGTGTCTCCACGGGAGGCCGGGTGGGGCCTGGAAGCCGCAACTGGGAGCATAAGGTGAGGTCTCCCCAGACAGCAGTGAGCTCCCGCCTTGAGCAGCACTGTGGGGGGTTTCTGGGCCTGGCTTATCCCACAGTCTGGGTCTCTGTCCTTACCCCATCCTGGGGGTCCTCCAGCTTCTCCCCAAGCCCCCACCTCAGGTTGCGGGGCCAAGCCCCCAAGGACACATGTCCCCAGGAAGTCCCCACTCCCTGAGCACTTCCCACACGTGCTTTTCCTTTCTTCCTTTCATAGACAAGGTGTATGTAGAGAACCTTTTCTTTATGGCATGAGGGGGTTCCGTTCTGGGATTTGTCCCCTTCCTCCTGGCGGCTCAGCTGTGGGGAGTCTGGCCCTTAAACATGACCTGAGAGGAACAAGGCTGGGAGAGGACTGGAGAAGCCAGGGCTGATGAAATGGGGCTTCTTTATTCCTCCTTTCTTTCTTTCTTTTTAAAAAAGCAAGAGATAAATAAAGGTCGCCCTGAGATGACAAGAGAACACTGAAGGAGATGAAAAGAAAGTAAAAGGGAGCGAGAGACCAAAAGCAAAGGACAGAGGGGGATTTGAACTCCACACTGCGACGAGGGGAGAGATGAAAGAGAAGAGAGAGAGAGATGAGATGGGAGCGCTGGACCGAGCTGCAGAGCCGAGGAAGGGGTTGCCAGGGAAACAGAGTGAGAGGAGGAATGGAGGGAGAGGAAGACGGGATGGAGAAGGCGGAGGGCTCAGCGCCTGAGGGACTGGGGCTGCAGGCTCGGGGTGGAGGGAGGGAAGCCACGAGGGGCTCCCTGGCTGAGTCAGGCCCCAGCGTGGGGAACCTGAGGTGGGCAGGGGAGGAAAACACGGCCCAGAAAGCCCACCCCCACCAAGGGTTGACAAGGCCCTCCCTCCCCACTCCCTGCCTATAGGCTGCTCACGCCTCAGTTTCCACACCTGTGCAATAGAGATGGCACTCCCCACCCCAAAGAGCTGTCTGGAGGTAGCGTGTTCTCGTCACACGGCCCCACAAAGTTCACACTCCACAGATGCTTGAGTTCCTTATCATTTGTGGTTCTTATCTTTGCCCCTGAACTTGTGAGGCAAAGTTTTGTTTGTTTTTCCCTGTTATGTTAAGCTGGCGATCTTTGGGTCGGGCCTAGTGTACTTGCATGGGATTGATGTGCCTTCTGCTTTGGGAACTGGAAGGAAGATGGGCAGTATTCTGGAAACATGAGGCCTGCTGTCCCCACCTCCTGAGAAGAGGAACTGGTCCCGAAGCTCAGGGAAAGGTGGTCGAGACCCAGGGTTTCCAAAGGCTGGGCTCAGCAAGCGACCTCTTTTTTCCTCTCTGCACTTGAACATGGGTATTCTTAAAAAGGTTCCTTCTGTATGTGTACCTGTCAGGGATACAACGGTGAGCAAACAGACAAGGTCTCTGCCCATGCAGAGTTTATGATGTAACCAGGATGCCAGGTATCCAGCAAGCAATTGTACAGATAAATATATCATAAACTATGATATGATCCAGGAAGGAAAAGTATTCAACTTAAAACAGCTTAGAGCCTGGGGGCCAGGCCTGGTTGGGAGGGAGAGGAAAGGCTTCCTGAGGAAACGATGCCTGCGTTGAAAGCTGACGGATTAGGAATGGGCATTCCGAGTCCAGGGAAGAGCTTGTGAGGAGGCGTGCGGCAAGCAAGGCAGATTCCAGAAAATGAAAGACCCGAGGGGCTAGAGGGAATGGGTGCGGGAAGGAGCTGTGAAGTTGTAGGGGTCCTAGGCGTCGTTGGTGAAGTGCTTGGACTTGATTGCAAGAGCAATGGGCAGCGGTCGTGCGGTTTTGAGCAGGGTGGGGGTCGTGACCGCCTGGTGTGAGCGCAGGCTTGTTTCTTGGGCCTCTCCCTTTTAGGGCAAGGAGCACCTACCAGGCAGAACTTCTGAGAACACAGAATACTTCCTGCAGGTGTGTCGAATGGTGGCAATACTGGCTCCCCAAGTCTCGCTGCTAGGCCCGCCCCCACAGCCCCCAGACCCAGGTTGGGGAGCCTGAGTGTGGGGGTGGGGGGTGACCACCATTCTGACATGGCTGGAAGGAAACCGCACTGGCAATCGAGAGGTTAGTCCCCGTCGTGCGGCGGGGACTTTCGAAGACTATTTCCACATCTGTAACGTGAGGGTCCCCAGTACTGTTGATGTAAGACTCCGGGACCACCCTCAAGGGGACACGGCCAGAGTGGCCGAGGCGAAGGGCCTTCCCTCTGTGAGCCTGTCGTCCTGCCGTGGAGCAGCCCCGCTTTCCTCCCTCTCGCCAAAGAAACCTGCGCATGCGCTCAGCGGCGTGGGAGCTGTCCGGGGGACTGTGGGCCGTGGTTTCTGGGGACCTGTGGCTTCAGCTCAGAGGCCCCACATGCTCGACCAGGCGCTTTCGGTGCAGCTCTGCCGGCAGCGCGGCTTTTGCCCACGGCGCTATGGGCAGCAGACGCCCTGTCGGTGAAGGCAGGCTCGTTTCTGCAAGGATTCGAGACCACCCAACCTCCCTCGGGTCCGATTGTCAGCGAGGGTTCCCCAGGCTGGGCGCCGCTTTGGGTTCCCCTGAAGTCTCCTGATCTGTCCCTGCTGTGCTGTGCTTGTCTGGAGCTGAGCCCTCTCCTCGGGGGGCCGGCGCCCCGGCCTTTGTGTATTCTCTGGGCATCTGCTCCTGTGGTTGATGGCGTGAGGCTTGCTGCACATCCGGCTTTCCAAGAGAAGAACCTGTTTGGCCTAAATCTTTCGGGCATGGCGAGGAACAGGCAAAGGCCTGGGCTCAGCTCCTGGGTGCACAGCCCCGTTACAGACACCTGGGGTGAGGGGGTGGGCAGTTGCCTTGGGGGAGCAGGAGGAGGAGCACACCTGGGTGGTTGTCAGCCTCAGGGGGCGCACTCTTCACACAGAAGCCCAAGGCACTTTACAGTGCTCGTCAGTGCCTGCTAATTACCTTGCGGAATTGCAATCACTTAGGGAACTTTCAGAAAATTCCCATGTCGGGGCCCCGTACCCAGACATTCGGATTTAATTGGTCTGGGGTGAGGCTCAGGCCTTGGTACTCACCCTGACCCACCGATGCCAACGGTTTCCTTGAGTTCAGGGGTCACTGTGGAGCTGTGGATGCCCCAGCCTGGGAGACCAGGAGCTGCCCAGAGCAGGGGAAGGCTCTCGGGGCAGGCCTTGCTGTCACAGGCCTGGGGGAGGGACTGTCCTGCCAGTGAGGGGTCAAGGCCACAGTTGTCCCGGGTGGGGAGTTCAGAGCTCCTAGGCCTGAGCCCCGGCAGATGAGGCCAGTCGAGGGGCAGGGAAGAGCAAGGCATTTGTAAACTCTCAGGCCAGGGCTTTTCCACTAGCTCTCATTCGTTCATTCATTCTAGGTCCCTCTGTAAGTGGGTGAGTGGGTGAGTGTCGGCTTCCTTCCCTTCCCCTTTTTCCAAGAGGGCTCTGAGCTCGCAGGACCCCTAGGTGGTGTCTGTCTCTCAGGATGCTCCCCTGCTGGGCCTGCTGTTGCCCTGGAGTCACTGTCCTCAAGCGGCAGACAGTCTGGTGGGGGAGATGCCCCATAAACCGATATATTTATGAATCAACATGAAGGTCCCCAGCTATGGAAGAGGGCTGTCGCCCTGCCCCAGAGGCTGAGAAAGAATTCTCAGAGAGGCAGTGCCTGCACTGAATCTTCAAGAACGAGAAGTCCACCAGTGGGAGGGAAGGGCGGTCGTGGCAGAGGAGTCAGCCTGTGCAAAGGCCCTGAGGTAGAAACCAGCCATGTGTGCAGAGAACTAAGTGGAAAGCAGCTTGAGGTGCAGAGGGCAGGAAGGTGTGATCGTGTCAGGTGGAGCATGGGAGCTTCATCCTACAGGCTGAGGGGCTGAGGTGGATCCTTAGCCAGAGACCTGCATTCTAGCCCTTGCTTCATTGTCATCTCGCTGTGTGATCTTGGTCAACACCTTCCCCTCTCTGGGCCTTGGTTTCCTTCTCTGGCCATGGTGAACACTGGGGCCCCTTGTGTGGTTTGTGGGCTGGTGGCCCAGCCACTCTGACTCCTGGAGACAGGCTCAGTGAATCTGCCCACAGAGAAAACGGGAAGCTGAGGCAGAGAGAGAATCCTATAAGGAAGAGACACACGCGCTTCCCCCTCGGCCACCCCCCGCCTGCCAGGAGGCAGCCCCAGCAGCCGCTGGGCCTTGTGGGCAGAAGTGAGACTGTGGCAAGGAGCCCGGAGGTTTGCACAAGCGTCCCCGCTTTCGCTTCCTCTTGCTGTCTGGGGGTGTGAGCAGAGTTAGCCTTTAAGTCTACTAGGACAGTGGAGGAAACAAAGAGGGTGGTTCCTCTGGGAGCTCACTCCCAGGAGGGTGCTTACAGCGCTGCACATGCCTGGGACTTCCTTTTCCCTCCCCAAGCCCCGTTCCCTGCCCCGTCCCACCCCAGAGTCAGCCTCTCCAGCCCCCAGACCCAGTCCAGAGCCACCACCCCCTCCCCAAAGGACAGCCAGTGAAGAGGTTAGAAAGGGAACTGGAGCTGGGTCATGGGGGGGCCTTGAATGCAGACCTAGGTGTGAGGCTCTCCAGCCGGACCTGGTGTGCTCTGAACTGCCCCTCTGGGGCCCTGGCCCTCTGCCCTGTCCCCCACCCACCCCCAGCGCCGCTCCTCCTGCCTCCCTAAGGTCCTGTCCGCTGAGCCCCCTCGGGCCAGCTCCTGAGGGTGCGAACCTCACTTTGTTCACTACTGTGTCGCCAAGAGCAGTCGCCAGCGCCCACGAGGGGCCAGGGGATGTGTGCTGGTGAATGGCTGCGTCACAGGGCTGGAGACCCCGGCTTCTGAGCTACCTGGCGATTCAAGGCCAGGACGGGGGGCCCAGGGCAAGCCCGTCCTCCCAGCGTAAGCCGGACACTGCCAGCACCTAGTAGGCCCTCAAGAATGTGTCATCAGATTACATCGGGTCACAGGTGCTTGGTGACCTCCCGGTTCGGCCAGCGCGTGCCTCTGTCTTCAGCTGGTTTTTGAGAAGGCGCCCCTAGTGGTGGGAGTTGGAGTATCCGCGTGGCCACAGGCCCTGTCCGTCCTTCCTTCAGGGGGCTCCTGTCCTGCCAGCCCCAAGCCCGACCAGGCCAGGGACGCCTGCCCCACTGGCCACCCTGAGCCCTCCAACCGCCGCCTCGGCGCTGCTCCCCCGTCGCAGGGCAGGGGTGTGCGGAGGGGTCTCAGTGAGAGGCAAGGGGCTGTTGGAGCAGTGGGGGGAGAGAGGAGGGGCCGCAGGGCCTGGGACCCGGGACGACAGGCAGGGCTGCCAAGGATTCGCCCACCCTCAAGTTTCCAAGGAGGTGTTTGTGTCCATTTTACAGATGAGGAAACCGAGGCCCTGAGGGTCAGACGACTTGCCCAGGGTCATATAGGAAGTCATTCATTCATTCATTCATTCATTTCATCTGAGTGGGGAAAGCTGTGAGGCTGTAAATGGAGAGCTAGAGGCGCTGGGGCAGGGCCCCCCTCCCAGGGGCTGGCCTGGCCCTCAGGTCTGGGGGTGGGAAGGGGGTGAAGCTGAGCGAGGGACTTCCTGGGCTTCCCCTCGCTTCGCGCAGTCCCCTCCCCCTCCTCTGCCTTTGTTTCTTGGCCTCCACAGCCTCTTTCCCTTTCTCTCTCTCTCCCTCCCCTCTCCCTCCCCCTCCTTCCTTGTCTCTTCATTCCTTCTCTGGTGCGCTCTCTCTCTCTCTCTCTCTCTCTCTCTCTCTCTCTGCTCTGGACTCCCTTCCCCCCACTCCCAGCTCCCAGCACAAACCTCTAAACTACAATCAAGCAGCTACTCTGGTTTCCAGATTTCCCTGCCTTTAACAATGACTTTCTGGGGAACGAGGGGGCCCTGGTCAGAGGCCAAGCGACATTCCCAGCTACAGCTCACCAGTGGAGGTGGTGGGAGAGCCCCAGGGCTCTGGGCCCCTTTCCTCTTGGACCTTGTGGAAGGCTTTTGTCCTGTGCCCTCAGCACCAGCGGGGGGTGGGGGGAGGCCCTGCCCTGAGAAGGGAGGTGCCTCGGGGGGCCCAGGGCAGGTGACAGAAGGGGCCTTGAGGTGCATGGGAGGGAGGGGCGGCAGGTGGCCGGTACACAGGTGGCGTGCACCTGGCAGGCTCTCCTGTCCCAGGCAGCCCCGCACCAGGACATAAAGGTATAGGGGAAAGGTTGGTAGAAGGAGGGTGGGGGAAGCAGTAGACCAAAAAGATGGCCCAGGAAGGGGAGGGATACTTTACCAGGGTTGCAGAGCCCCCAGCTGCCTACTGTTCGCTTCTGGGGACCCTTTCCCTGTATGATAGACAGAGAAACACGCATACGAAATGCAGGTAAATTAGATTTGCCCTGTCTTCTTTCTCTCTGCTCCTGTTTCAACAAACAGAACCCCTTTGCACACGCACGCACACACGTGCACACACACAGCCTGCCTGGCTGCCTCAGAGGACTTTCTGCAACGAACAGGGCAGCAGGACAGGGACACAGCCCAGCCCCCATATGCCCCATTAAAGGTGTACTTAAAGGGGTGATGGGTGTTATGGGCGGGTGGTCAAGTATCCTCTAGTGCAAAAAAAAGCAGGGTCAGCCAGCCAGGTGGGCCCCCAAGGTGCTGTCTGAGTGGAGATCCTAGGAGGGGCTCAGTTCCCTGGGCCTCGCAGGCTCTGGCTGCAGTGCTGGACTGGCCAGACAGGAACAGGGCCAAGGCTTCTCGTACAGTTTGCCCAGGACTTACCGGAGCATTCCATTGCTGCCAGCCAGTGACCTTCTGGTTCTTCATAACCCCAGGCAGCCAGGCAAGCCCTGGAAGCAGAGGAGGCCCGGCTCAGGGTGTCCACTCCCAGACTGCACAGCCCAGAGGAGCAGACAGGAGATAGGGGGGCTGGAGGGCGGCTCTGGGGCCAGCAGGCCTGGGTTCCACTCCAGCTCTGCCCCCATGGATGGGCAGTCTTTTTTGTTTTTTTCAAACTGTGCAGTCAATGTTACTCGGTAGACAGGCAGTCTAGAGCGCATTCCCAGCCTCCATCAGTCCCAGTGGGATGGAAGGTGGCCTGGTGACCTGGCTTGCCTGGGACGGACATGGCTTGCATCGGGCGTCCTGGTGTGATAATTACAAGTGGCCCCTTCTACTCTAAGAAGGTCCCAGTTTGGACAACAGGGTTACAGGGTGACCCTTCCTGTAGAGAACTGACCCGTTCTCAGCCCCACGGGCATGTGCCATCCTTTTGCCATTTCACCTCTCTCTAGAGCAATTTTAGCTGTTTAACTATCCCGTGCTCCCAGCATTGCTGGGATGGGAACTACTCCTCGCGCGCCGCTGATGCTGTACTGACAGACTCATCCCATCTCATCCAACGCCTGCTCCCCACTGTGTTGGGACTTGCCCAAGGTCCTACAGCTAGTAAACGGCAGACAGGATTCGAACTCAGGGCTACCCGGGGCCACGCTCTTTGCGCAGGCTCCGCCTTGGATTATCAGTTCCTTCTCTTCGCTGGTCCTGCCTTTGGGGAAGTCTAAAAAACGTTTGTTCAAATCCTCAACAGACACGTCGCCGCTGCTGGTGCTGCGTCAGAGCTGGCTGCTGGCACTGGAGTGACGCTCCCGGCCAGGGGGAGGCCGGACTGGCATGGAAAGCACCCGGGAGCGGCTGTGGTGGGCACAGTGGGTCTCCTCTGTGGGGCCCGTGAGTGCAAGGCCCCTGCCCCACCCACCTTGCTACCTCCAGGCCCAGGGCCCGACCCATAGCAGAGATTGAGCAAATATTTGTCGCTTGAATGAATGAATGAGTTCCTAGCCCCTAGTGGTTGGCCTCAGACTCACTGACGCTTTTGCTGAATTTGGGACCCCAGAATGGAGCAATCTCTCAGCTCTGTGGCTTTCATCAGAAAATACTTCCTTCAGAGACCTTGGCAGCCAAATAACAGTGATTCTTTATCTCTGGTTAGGGCTTTGTATTAACTAAGCCCCTACACCTCTGGGCCCTCACAACCCTTCGTGGGTCAATATTTTTATCCCATTTTATAGACGGGGAAACTGAAGCCTGGAAATGACCTTTTTTTTTTTTTTTTTTT
>JAQZBX010097781.1:0-11629 GCA_029593785.1 Cabassous unicinctus | reverse complement strand
CCCTGGATTTTAAAGCCTCCCCATGTTTGATGGGTAGCTCTGGTGGTGCCCTGGGGAGACGGGGCACAGCGTCAATTAACTGTGACTCCCAGGATTACTGATGTATAGCCACTAAGGTTTACAGTGACTGTGCCTGCCACCGTGGCCACCATACTGAAAGGTACGTTCATTCTGGCATCATGCCCATCATGAGTTTTCCCATCCTGTTACAGGTTGAAGAGAGTGTCTCACCGGCTGTGCCGGAAGGCCGGAGGGTATGGTATACTCGCCCTAGGCGCACACCACAAAGTGGCACTTTGCTGTCTAAGGACGACCAGCTGGAATGTGTCCTGTTAGATGGGCATGATCTGCCTCTCCTAGTTACACTTACACATTTGTCTTACCACCCCTAGGAGTTCTGCTAACAGCTTGCTGGCTTGGGCCCACACCTATGCTCAAGTGTACAACGTGTCCTGCTGCAGAGTGTGCACTGAACCGCCGGCCAGTTCAGCTGATGGTTTGCCCTGGAGTATGACACCCGCAACACAGGACAATTGGATGTGGTTGGAGATGGCTGACAGAATGACAGCAGAATGGGAAGCAGCTCGGCGGCATGTTGAGAAACTTCTCCACTGGGACATGAATCCGCGTCCTCAGTGGTTTGGGTATGCCCTGTATAATGGATGGGGCTGGCTCCTTGCTGAACATGTTGAACTGCGGAGCATTGCCCCAAAGTGTATAGAACAAAAACGGGATCCCAAAAAACTAGCAGGGGAGGTACCTCTGAATTTGTGCAACACTACCCAAGTAGTGGTCGGCGGTTCCTGCTAGTGGAATGGCCAGCTGTATGTCGGAACCAAACCCACCGACAGGCTGCTGGCTGGGTACCTGTGGGTTTGTGGGTCCCATGGGTGGCCATACCTCCCAGCCACCTGGAGTGGGCGTTGTACTTGGGGATGCCCCTTCATTCCAAGTCACATTGTTTCCACTCTAGATCAGAAACCCCAAAATTGGGACATAGTAAATCATTGATGCCACAGGACCAAACGGACACCCTGGTGGTTTTACCCATTAGCTATTCTCCTTCCTGGGGGAGGGGCCATCAAAGTTGAATTAGATGTAGAAGCCTTAGTACATCACCCTGCCCAAGACCTGAATGCTTCAGAATATGCGTTTGCAATTGAACTTATTTTTTTCATTCCATTTTCCTTCTACAAGTTTAAAAAATACACACTTTATATATTTCCTTATTTTTTTTTGGTTGCCCTATCAAATGAATACATAGCAACATCTATACTTAATCATCTGCCTCTCCTTTAGCCAAAAAATGGACCTTCAGTGTTTCAACTCGGTTAATACTTTATCAATGTAGGTGTTATTGTTGTCAAATGTTTTAGTTCCACCTTTTTATTTAACCCCCCAAATTAGACATTTTGATTGCTTTATGTGATCACTGCTTATTTAGATTTACCTATATAATGACCATATCTTTGTTCATAATGTTTTTCCTTTAATTTTGGCCTCCATAGATTACTTTATTGTGTGTCAGGTGAATGGGCAATTTTTAAATGCTTAAAATTTTTTAATAAACATTTCTGGTTATTTTAATCTAGAAGGTCATTCTGAGTAATTAGTGTGCTACTTTGCCTGAAATTTCATTTTTTTCTTCCCTTTCCTTGCATTCTTCAGATAAATTTTACTTGAAAACAATATGCTTATTTTAACATACTCTTGGACTCAGTTAACATATATTGTGAGTATTTTTGCATCTGTATTCATGTATGGAAGTAGTCTATAATTTTGTACAGCCATATCTGATTTTGCTATCAAGATTTTGCTAGCCTCAAAATATTCTGCCTTCTTATCCTTCACTGAGCCTATAATTTGATTGAGACATGAGAACACACAAGCCTAAAATATGAAGCTAATTGAGGGATAGAAACATTCCTCAGAGTTTTTTTTGACACTTTAAAAGGTGCTGTGCTTACATCATCATTTTATTCAATTGAATACAATTATACATATTTTTTATTTTAAACAACTTATGGAAATAACTCATAAAACTAATGCAGAAAATGTAATAAGTTCGAGTCACAAGAAATATAAACTTGATCTTGAACAAGTTAAAAAAAAAAAAAAGGTGCTGTGACAGAGAAATGAAACAATATTTGCAAAAATAAGAAATTCTACTAATATCCTGAATTTAATGTTTTTGCATTAGGAATTGTGATCTCTCCTACATGGCAGCTTTTTATAAACGTGTCAAATACTAAATAATGTGTGTAGGTATGTATGTATGTGTGTGTGTGTGTGTGTGTGTGTATAAATATATATATATTTGCCTGAACCATTTACTAGTGAACAAACTAATAAAAACTTTGAAATTTATGTTTGTGTATATCCATCTTAATGGAAATACAAATTTAGGGAAACTAAAGACTGAAAAATATGGCATTTCCAGTTCTTAGGAAAAAGTATAAAACTAGCTTTTAGAAGACTTCTAAACTTTCTAGCTCAAACTCACAAAGTCATTATTTTGCTTAGTATTTTTTTTCCCCTATCTGTCACAGTATCTGACAAATGGCAATTACCATTCTTTCATGTGATTTTACTGTAATAGTGTCCCTCCCTTTTTTTCACTATCTTCAGGATCCTTGTCAGGAAAGTATTTTACTATTCTTACCATTAAAATATTCCGGACATATTAGCACTTGTTCAATCCTTACCTCCTTCATACACAAACTGTAAAGCATCTTCTTTAACCTCAGTTTGTTCTATAGGCAAAAAAAAAAAAAAAGCCTCATGGTCATATAACATGATATAAAGATACATTCATTGACCTTAATAAGATCAAATCAATTAGTTTGACAAACAATGGGACTTCATAAAAACTCTTCTACAGTAGCAATACATAGAAATAAAGATCCAAAATTATGATTGTGATTAAAACATATTTTCTTCATAATAAAAAAATTAAATGAAAACACAATGGACTCTTAGTCTCCATATAATAAATGAATTTAAAACATACTTTCTTGTTGCGGAATAGATAATAATAGGACTGATTAGTCTCCATATAATAAATGAATTTAAAACATACTTTCTTGTTGTTGCAGAATAGATAATAATAGGACAGATAATAGGTGGACTAATTTTATGAGAAGCAAAAATAAAACCATATCAATTAGGTAGTTGCTGAAATAGCAAATAGAAAACTCAGACTCACTTGAAGAGAATTCTGGAAATCATCTGATATCTTTAAGTCTGATTTCTTTTTTTTTAAATTAGATAAGTGGAAAATGGAAAAATTCAGTTGAAAAGAGATCAAAACATTTAAAAACCTGTCAGGGAATTCATAAGGAAGTGAAATTGATTTGTGAGGGAATAAACAGGAGAAAAAATCAAGAATTGATAGTGTGCCTAAATACCTCATCTTGAATTATAATCATGTGATACAGTTAAGAACTTGGATGACTCTTGATATTAGCTAGCTGGTTTGATGTAAGCGTTTCATAATAAAACAGATTCCTAGGCCAATCTCATTTGGATGTAGAAATTAAGCGTCCCTCCTTTTGTCCCAGTTAAGGAAGCATCAAGCACTTAAGTAATAGACATTGAAGATTGTCACTGGTCATACAATATAAGCAACAACTTTTTAAAACTAAATTTTCTTTTCTCATTTTTTTAAATTTACAGATGGAAGTACCAATCAAAAAATAGTACCAAAGTCTATGATTTTGTTCCCCAAAAACCAGAAGTCAGATGTTCTAAGTTGAATCTTTCATTAATTAATAATTATAATATTCACTTATTACCATCGTCTTCCATTCTCTAGATACTGCAGAGAACCAGAATTAAGCAACCTATTACCTCTCTTATTTACATGTGCTGAAATTCTTGTGAGGGATGCCAGAATATGGCAGTTAAGAGGGTGACCTTGAAGCCAGACTGTCCCTGTTCAAATAGTGCCTTCAACATTTGCTCACTGCGTGGCAAGTTTTGGCAACTTACTAAGACTCTCTGTCTTCAGGCTTTGAAACTATTATTAAGAAACTGATTTTACTTAAGGGTACTAATGGTATCTCCCTTAAAGTGTAGTTTTGAGTGTAGCATGAGTTAAAATAATCAAGTGCTTAGATCAATGTTTGGCACGTGGTAAGCACTTAGTTAATAAATGGTAACATTTTCATAACTGTTATTACTTAAGATTTCTATCCTTTATTACTGGCTTTTCTCCCTTTTTGTCCTTCCCAGGAGATAGAAATATTAGCAATATAAGGTTGTTTTTGCTGTGGTTTAATCACCCAGCCTGCTGATTCTAAAATAATTTATTCTTTCTGCTTCTTTTATACCCTGGAGCTTATATCAGGTTAAAGTTCCTGCATTTTTGAAAGTGAGAAAGATATGCAAAATGAATAAATAAAGCATGTAGTTAATCTTTCACCACTAACCTTTAGCATAAAAAGACTGTCAAATCATCTTCCTCCAAAACAATTAATCATTGTCCTTTATTTTCTGAAAAAGTGGAGAGATATCCTTGATTCAGATAGCTTCACAGGACATATTTGATTAGTTCATAAGGATACGTATGAAATTTCAAAAAAAATCTTGTGACTAGACATTTCAGAACCTTAATGAGATGCTTTTGTTCTCCCTTGCTCTGCTCTATTACATTTCCCTTATGAATCCCAAATGCTTATTACTTTAGTGACAATACAGGATGTTACTGATGTGACAACAATAAATCTAGACTGAAATTCAAATTCTTTAGCCTGGTGATTCTTTAACCTTCAAAAACTGGCTGTAACAATGATGTTGAGTCTTTTCTCCCACTTTTTTGCTCTAAGGATTCTCTAATAACCTGAATTTCTTATCCCCAATTCCTATACAGCAACTTGGATTTAGAGTTTTGAGAAAAGTGGGAAGCAAGTGGGAGCCACACAGACTGAGCAGACATAGCTCAGATAGTTGTGGACCTTAAATAAAAAGGCATACGAAGGGTGACTAGCATAGTGCTTAGTAAAAAGTACTCAATATCAATTTCTTCTTCTCGCTCTTTTCTCTTGAAATTTCACTTTTTTGTCTTTATTCATGATTGAATTTTTTTATTTCCTCACAAACTCCAAATCTCCAATTCTTACCTACCTTCTTAGCCAACTCATATGTCACCTTTTTAGTCACTAATTAATCACTATTCATTCAAATCACTATTCTAAAGAATTTTATTTCTTTGGTTCTTTAAGAGCTGTGACAATATCTCCTATCAAATTCATAAAAGAGTAAGTGACTTGAATACAATGTAAATTCAAATCGTTTTTTAATGAACAATTTAAAAGTGGAATGGAATGGTGAGGTGAGACATGGGGTTGGGGACACTGGCACTTAAAAAGACCAACTTGTGTTGAGTATATGTTAAACAAATAGACTATAGCAAAAGGAAGCCCAGTTTCCAACATCAGAGCAGTCAAACATGTAATAAAAGCACAACCTTTTGATTACTTAGTAGGCAGTCTCAACTTAAGCCTTTAACTTTTAGCTCAAACCAGTTCTAGGGATTGGTCTTAAAAATAAAGAGCACTTAATCCCAATATTGCATGTCTTTGCTTTCTCTCCAAAATTTTCTTTTGTTTTGCATCTTGAAGCTTTTTATTTGGACTGGCAAATATCATGTATACCCATTGACTTCCTACTAGAATAAGGGGCCAGTATTTGAAGTTACACATTCATATAACTATGTTGGCCATACATTACAGTTTGCCTGGGAAAATCCTGACTTACAAGATGAGCAGTCCTACACTTTGCTATAGGCAAATCACAAAGCAGGACTTGGGATTTTGTGATTCTCCATTATAAAAAAATTCTTCCCACAGAGATTATTAAGCAATATTAATTTTTATTGAATTATTTGCTTTTATTTCCTTACTTTTTGAATTAATATTTAGTTGCACAAATAATGAAGAAAGACAATTTACTTTTTTTTAAATTACACATAAGACCTCTGCTCTTATCTTACATATTAGACCACTTTATAATCTTGTCTATAATGATTAAAATTTGACCATCACCCACAACCACTACTATTATTAGTTTGGTATAAAACCATCCAGGCAATATATTATATATTATATTTACCTACATACATTTGTAGCAGTATAAAAGAGAGTGTTGTTTTGTTTTTGTTTTTGCTTTAAATTTGGGGAGTTTTTTTTGTTTTGTTTTGTTTTTAATGATAAGAACTGTTTTCAGGTTTATTTTTTTAAAAATCAGTACACTTCAGATGAAGAAAGAAAAAATATAGTAAACTTAGATTCGAGAGTCATCAAAATCCAACCTACTTATGTTACTTTATGTCAATTATGTAATTCAATCACTAGAAAAGTAACAACAAAAGGAAAAGAAACATTTTACCTTCAAATTCAGTTTAAACAATAATTTATCACAATTAATTTAAAAGAAGGCTGCTATTAAGTAGAACCCAGAAAGTTCTTGAGTTAAAGGCTACGAGTTCACCTGATACTTAGTCATTTTTGGGATGGAGACTGTACACATAATACTAACAATTATTTTTCCATAGTGTTAAGAATAAACAGGCTATGTTAGCAAATGGTCAAATAAAAAAAGTTATTAAAAATTTAAAAGGCAGTAAAACAGTTATTCATTTTACTATTGTAGTCCATACACAGTTTATTCACAATATTCTTTTTGACAATCAGTGAAATTCATTACATACTAAAAATAACACCACATTTACGTACAAATAAATTCATTTTCCCAGTAAGACCTAATCTTCTTTTAAGTAGATGTCCCACATATTCAAAGTACATAACATCACAGAAAACCCATATTTGCCCTAAATGTCTCTGAATCATTGCATTACAAGACAGTAGCTCATCGTGCCTGATAATTTGATTGAGTTTTGCCCAAATGTTTCCCAGAGTTTGGCTGTTACAAATAGTGTGTTCTATTGTCCATCTTGCTCTATAAAGAGAGTGCAAATTTAGTGCCTTTAAACTATGTTGCAATTTTTCGGATAAAGGAAAAATCTTTTCAGTACAATTACTGCTGGAAATTGAAACACTCCAAGACCTCTTCAAGTGCTGTCCTCCTTTTTCTGATTGTTTATTCATATTTCCAGAATTAGTCTTTTCATTTAGAGTGTGAGACCGGATTAAGTGCTTCTTTTTTTTCAAATTAGGTCGAAATTCCAATAGATCGATTGTACAATCATAACTCTGTGATTTTGAATCATGGTCTGAAATGGCTAAGTACCGTTTCATATCTTTAGCTGCCTCTCTAGAAATCACAGGTGGTGATCTTTTAGGTTTGAGCGGAAGTTTGGACCCATCATGTGGAAACCAAGGAACAAATCTCGATAGTGGACGGGTAGGAAAATCTTGAATTGTCTTTTTTGCAATTTTTGGCACCTTTGTGGGGTTGTTCTCATACGGTCAATAATGTAATATTACTTCTGTGGTCATTCTGCAGTAATCCAGTTAGTCTTAATGAAGAGAAAATTTCTTAGCTGAGTTTCTCAAAGCTAGAATGTAATTTATAATTATGAGACTCTCTCTCTTTCCAAATCAGAGGGAAACAGGACCTAAAGTGGAAGTATTGCAAAAAATAAGATATGGCAGGGACAGCTTGTCTACAGAAAAGCAGGGGAAAAAGGAAAGCCAAAAATCAACCCCAATATCGACTACTGGTAAATGTGAATGCAATCCACAAACTTAAAAAGAAAATTACTTCGTTCTTCAAAATAAGGATCTGAATTAGATGCCCTGTAAGATCACTTCCAGCTTAAAAATAGTCACCATATTTAATCCAGGAGATATACAGGATGTGGAAATATCCATAATAATATAGTAATAATAGTCTTATGACTATACAGACAAAGAGTAAATTGTTAAAAAATTAAAAAAGTACATTAGTGATTCTTAAAATACTGAATTCACATGAAGATAACTAACAAAAATGTAATAATATTTAAAAATGAGACATGTGAATTGAGGACAATAAAAAAAAACACTAATTTTTAATCTATCTGGAAGAAGTTGATCATTTTACATTTTAAAATGAACTGAATTCCACTAAACATATATACTGACAGAACATTTACTGATTTGATTTCATTCTCAGCAGTAAATACTAAAAACATTGATATGGTTTAACTCTGCATTTTAACCAGACTAGGGACTGGCTTTGTGACAAAAGTGTATCCTCTGTATATCTGGGGCATTTAAGCAGTATCAAGACCCTAGTTATCATGGTTCTTGAATTCTAATTTGGGGTAGGAAATTGTATAAGAAGTCTAGATCTTTATTTTTTCTCTTATAACATAGAAGTCTTCAAGTTGCCCCAAATGAAGTCATTGTTCATTGATTCCAGCATATAGTACATAAGCTCAAGAATGGAGCCTTCCAGGGTCTCTGAGTTAACAAGGCTCAAAGATGCAAGAGCTGTAATGCAGGATCTTTCATATCTTAAATACTATTTTAAAAAATAAAATTAAATTTTAAGAGGTGAATCCTTTCTCCTCAAAAGTCATTAGAGAATTACTTGATGAGGGTTCTACTCCTAGGGTACCCAAGAGTGGGGAACTCCTGTCATGATGTCACAATACTCATTTGACCACTGTTTCATTCTCAAGAGTCAGAAAAAATAACTAATGATATTTTTCACCTATTGCTAATGTTCACTGACATATTTGACAACTCTCAGAATTCATAAATTACTGATACTTAAACCCACAATTTTTTTTTAAAGTAGGTACATGCAAAACAGGCACTCAACCACTGAGCTACACCCATTAGCCACAATTTTTTAGATGGATCTAACCATAGGCTAGCATATTCTTTCAAGAGCTAGTAACACTCATCTTTTTCTTGCCACTTCTTTATGATTTCACAGGGTAAGATATGGCATTGAGGATTCCTTTACTGTTGTCTCAACTTATTCAGTCTTGTACTTCAAGGATACCTGTATCTGTGAGAGTTCCTTTTAAATAAAAACTGTCTTTTCTAGGCTAACAAGATATTCTCAATATTTTTCATATTAAAATATACTGTAAAGTTAAATGCCTATTTAATGTATTTGGCATTCAAAATCAGTAAAATTAAAATTTGTGAAAATTCTTAATTGACTAGGACAATAGGGAAGAATGGTACCAAAGAGTTTTGATAAAGTTGAAACTATCAGTGAATTTCAAAGCACTCATCTTTCTAGACTGCTGGAATACTCTTTTCCAAGTATTTTCTGTTTTGGAAAACAAAAGAATAACAGAAATCTGAAAATTACCAATGGCAGCCAGCCTCCATATCACTGGAATTAACTATTTTATGGCTTCTGATTTGTATAAAATCACACTCAGAAGTTAATAGAATTGTTGCAAATTCCCATCAAACTAGTCTGTAAGAGAATGATCTCTGAAAATGCTGTTTTCTTAATTAGGAGACAACATAGCATCTTGGAAACCTGGAGGCAGGCTTGTGTTGAAACACTGCCTCAGTTATTTACTAGCGATGTGATCTTGATAAAGTTACTTAACATATACTTTGTGAGATTAAAAGGTAAAGAACATGACAATTAGTTCCTTTTCCTCTTTTCCCTTTTCTCCACCATAACCCATTTCAGTCCAGATCATTTGCTCAGGTTAAGCTTACAGATTCCATTACCATATTACTTAACATTGCAGAGCATCTTAGTTCAACACTCAGAGATGGCCCTGTTAACTTCAGCCATCAGTATATGATTTATGTTATAAATAGGACTGGTGAGCTTCTGGAATGTTTGATGACTACATCATAACAGGGGAATGCCTGCTATGGTCCCTCAAAATGGATGCCATAAGGAAGGTAAGTACAAATCCAATGAATTCAAATGTCTATTGATCATTTCTGTAGCTCAATCCAAGAAGGTACTGGTAACCATGTATTAGAGCATCCAAGAAATAAAAAGTGCATTTGTGATAGAAAAAACAGATAAATAAAGCTGAAACACTTCAAATAAAAGGTCTACAGAAAACAAGGAATTCCAGGGGAAAAAAACTGACCTGCTGTTTTCTTCCTAATGACCCAATTAAATCATTAAACTTACTCAAAATTGTTTTTCCGTGTACAGAAAATGAAAGTTGACAAAAGATTTTGGATATATTTCCCCTATACACAATATTTTGAAGTAAAACTGCAGTAAGTTTTAACAAATTTCAGTTACATATACTCTGATGTATTTCTAAATCCTTGGCACTGCTGTCACGTAATACTACATTAATTTTACTGATGAAGCCGAAGCCTGGTAACTTCAGCAGCGCCGCAGGAAGAAACCTGAGACAGAAAGAAAAACCACTTTCGAAGCACGCTGTAAACCATCCTGGTTCACGGGTATCTCACCGAGTCGAGTCGGTCCGTCAGCTTCTGCGGTTAAATTCTGTTTGGTGATTGCAGGGGTACTGATCAGAGAGTGATGTCCCAGGTATCCATACCATTCTAGAGGGCGTCTCTCGAACCTTTCAGCGCCAGGAGTTGCTCCTGTTTGGGTGGATTCACTTCCATTTTGACCGGCCCTCGAGTTTTGTTTTTTTTTTAAACATAAATAGCAACACACTGTTCAACTAATACTTTAATATGCTCAACATTTCATAAATGATTATTGTTGAGGAATAGGAGAGTGATTAATTTTTGAATGTTGGTCTTAAATCACTCCAACTTCATAAACACTCCCATACATACTAATAGTTCATAGTCTATTCATTTTCATCCTTTTCTTGGGTAATTTTGGTCATTTGTACTCTTAGAAATTTGCCATTTCTTCTAGATGGTTTAATTTATTGCAATAAAGTTTTTAATCACCTTTTCATCTATACTACCTGAACATATTTGTGCTTTCTCTTTTCTTATTGATAATATTTTCCAAAAGTTTGTCTTTTATTGTTATTTTAACAGGAATAGTAGTTTAACGGATAAAATCTCCTAGGAAGTATGTTTATTTGTTTTGTTTTTTAACATTTCTGCTGTCATTAATTTTATAATTCCTCCTACATTGGGTGGAGGAAAATTTTTTGCTTTCTTGTTTTTAGCCTCATGAGTTAAAAGTTTATTTAAACTGTAAAAAGTTTATTTAAACAGCATTTTTTGTTTTATAATGTATTTACAGTCATCAATTTTTGTGTGTACTGCTTTGCCCCAACTACAAGTTTTGAAATGTAATGCATGTATTGTTCAGTTATGAACAGTTCATAATTACCATTTGTATTTCCTCTTTAACACAAGTTATTTCCAGATGTATTTTTATTTTCTAGTTGTATATTTTTTTGACTATTGACTTCTTTTTTTTTTTTAAATTTTTTTTTATTTGTAAAATGATATATAATACATATGCATATATGTGCATTTGTTTACATAAATGTTATTTGTTATATATATATGTATACATTTTATAAAGGTGCCTAGATTACCCAAATATTACTCAGAAACTACAGGGATTCCCATGCTCCCCACCGCCCACACCCGACTATTGACTTCTAATTATATTTTATTGTGATCAGAACATTTAACCTGGAGAACAACACTGTAGCTATTTGTTAAGATTTACTCCAAGGATGATATATGGACATTTGTGAAAAAATATTTTTGTATGTTTGAAAAAAATGTGTATT
>JAQZBX010097780.1:0-11648 GCA_029593785.1 Cabassous unicinctus | reverse complement strand
CAAAAAAAAAAAAAAAAATCAGGGCATTCAATATATTTTTTAAATGTAAAGTTTAAAGAAAAAAGAAAGAAAGAAAGAAAGAAAAAAAGAAACAGGAAATCATGACGCCCACACACTCAGAAGAGGAATTCCAGGGCCAAACCCCATTTCCTGCCTTGCAAGGTAACAGAAATGTATGTCTGTCTTCTTTATCTAAAATCCGGTTCCTGTGCCACTCAGAATCAAGAGCTAGGCCAAAATGTTGGTTTATGGCTGGCAGAAGCCTCTTTCTCCTTTTCCTTGAAAATCTCATAAACGACAGCCAAGTCTCCTGTCTCCTCCTCTTTGTGCCTCAGAAACAAGGAAGAAGAATGGTCTTCCATGACTTTCTACCCTGACTCTGCACACCCTCTGAGCTGACCTTGCATGTCCTTTGTCACCTGGGGTCTTGTCTATAACTGTTGACTGGTGAGGGGCCATTTCATGCTTTGCATAAAGACCCAATACCAGTGGCCTCACTCAGCCTGCTAAGACAGCACGTTTTCATCAAACATAGCTAGAAATCAATAAAGCACAACCAATAACATCCTATCACTTTACTTTTTAGCTTGATTTATGTAACACAAAGACTAATCGAGGCTTTACAATTTGCCTCCGGGTTCTGTGGCAAGCCCTACTGTATCACTCGGGGAAACCTACTTCTATTTTAGATGAGATTTGCCTGGTTTTTGTTGTTGGTGTTCTTTTCTGGTTTCCAAGTTCAAATGTTCTACATGGAATTAGGGGAATTGAACCAATAAACCATCCTTGGCCTGAGTAATCCAGTAGGTCAACTTCCAAGTCTCAAATAAGCAAGCAATAGTTAATGTGCTTTTCTTCTGAATCTGCCTCTCCAGGAGGGATGGTGAGGTCCAGAGATGTTTTAGGGGTATTTGCTGTTATGACCATTTCTTCCTGCAGAAATAGCTCCCCAAAAGATGTTTTCCCTCCTAAAGCAAAAACAAGCAGGGAGCTTGCTAGTGATCTAATTGCTACAAATCGATGTCATCTAAGAACTTCCAAATAGGTGCTGCCAGAGGGTAGCTGCACACCAATGCAACCAATACTTTTGATTACCTGATGTACAGTCAGCGGTGTGAGTCCTCTCACGCTCCCCCCATCAAAAAAAAATTACGATGCTATCCTTGAATGTAAAGTGGTAAAGTCACCTTGGACAATATTTTGGCAGTTTCTTGAAAAGTCAAACGTATACCTACCTTCTACCTTCTGATCCATCTATTCCACTCAAGAGAAATGAAGGCATACATCCATACAAAGACTTTGTGTCTGACCGTTCCTAACAGTTTTATTTGCAACAGCCAAAAACTTGGGGGGAAAGCCCCAATGTCCCTCAACAGATAAATGGATAAACAAATTGTGGTCCATCCGTACAATGGAACACTACTCAGCAATAAAAAGGAACTACTGATACACACAACACTTACGAACCTCAAACTCATTATTCTGAGCAAAAGAAGCTGAAAAAGAGTGCATACTCTATGGTTCCATTTACATCAAGCTCCAGAAACTGAAAATTATATATATAGTGACAGAAGGAAGATCATTGGTTGCTTGGCAATGGGGGCAGAAAGCGGGGAGAGGAGAGAGGCAAAAAAAAGGAAAGATTACCAAGGGGCTTGAGGAGATTTTGGGGGGTGATGGATATATTCACTGGCTCAATTGTGGTATGAGTTTCATCAGTGTATAATTATGTCAAAACTTACCCAATTATACACTTTAAACATGCATAGTTTATTGCATGTCAATTATATCTTAATACAATGTTTTAAAAGATGTGATTCCTGTCATTTTATTGGAGAAAGAAGCAAAATATCCAACCTGGAAATGCATGTTAATATTTGCTATGTGCTTTAGGGAGTCCGATTCAATATCACTTGCATGCCATAAATCATCTTCTGCTGATAAATCTGGTGACTCCACACACACCCCACTCTTCATTCCCTATCCTCACCCTCAAACCCAGTCATACATCAGGAGAACAAATCATCTGAGTTTTCAGTATCTGAGCTGCAGACCCCTACAACCTCTTTTCTCCAGGAGCGGAAAAGGACTAAAGAGGACTAATCTTGCCTGCCAAGAGGTCCTTCCTTTGCTTTCTGTGAAGTCAAAGAGGAGGATGAACCCGATGTCAGAGGATGCAGAAATACCCAAGCTGCCCCTCCCCATGCATACCACAGAAACCAGTCTTCAGCAGGAATTTACCTTGAACTGAGTAATAGGGCCTTCCGTGTGGGTTTACCTAGGCCTGCTGTCAGAGGAGACCTACAGAGAAAGAGGAGGGAAAAGCACCTGGGTAGAAGGGGTACCCCAGGGCCCCCATGCTGGGGGAGACGCCTGACCTTCCTAACCTCATAGGAAAGCCCCCAGCTTCTCGGAGCTGCCTCTTACCCACAGACAGGGACACTCACCAGAAAAATGCCACTTGGTGCTAAGCAACAGGTTAGTGTAATTACCCAATTCACACACTTAACTATTATGGGATTTAATGGGGGATGACCAGTACTAGCATCTCTTGCCTCCGAGTTAATTCTCCATCTGTCCATCCAGCTCCCTGGGTGGGGAATAGCCTCGACTTCTTTATGTTCTAGGACTCTCAAGCCAGGCTAGCCCCAGACAAGTCCATGTTGCTTATTTCTGCATCTGGTCCTATTCTAGATGAAGGGAACTGGTTTACCATCCAGATTGCTCAACCTTTGTGGTGGTTTGGAGCTGTATGTGCCCAGAAAAACATGTTCTTAAACTTAACCCATTCCAGTGGGTGTGAACCTATTGTAAGTAGGACTTTTTGATGAGGTTACTTCAATTAAGGTGTGGCCCAGCTCAATCAGCATGGGCCTTAACCCTATTACTGGAGTCCTTTATAAGAGAATAAAATTCAGAGAGAGAGAAAAAGCCACAGAGGGAGCAACCAGAAGCCAAATATCACTAGAACCCAGAAGAGAAGGGAGAGACCAGGAGACACAGCCACATGACTTGCCATGTGACAAGCTAAAGGCCAAGGCTTGCCCTGCAGCTAGCCCCAGAATACCAGTCTTCAGGGAAAAAACATCACCTTGATGGTGCCTTGATTGGGCTTTTTCCTAACCTCAAAATCGTGAGCCATTAAATTCTCATTGTTTAAACCAGCCCATTGCATGGTATTTGCTTGAGCATCCCAAAGACTCTAAAACAGCTTTCTTGGACCACAAGTTTCCAAAGCAAGGCCAAATGTTGGTGTCATGGAGTGATGCCTAAAGGTCTCTAAAATCATGGTGCTACCTTTTAATGGAAGTAGGTTAGGGTATGATTTTTCAGTCCTGAATCTAATCACAATCACTGGAGACTATCGACTCCTGTTTACGACGTTCTCCTGTCCACTTGGCTTGTTCTTGAATGTCTTCACACAGCTAGTGAGGTCTCCAGGATAAAAGTGATCCTGTTATTTGTTCAAGAAGTGCCCGTGCTCAGAAAACATAATGACCATAAGCAGCTTATCACACAGAATGTCAATTTCAACTACCTAGTATAAAAGAATGGTTCCCAACAGGGGCGATTTTGCTCCAAGGGGACGATTGGCAATGTCTGGAGACATTTTTGGTTGTCGCAACTGGCAGAGGGGGTGCTACTGGCATCTAGTGAATAGAGGCCACGGATGCTAGCATCCTGCAAAGCACAGGATGCCCCCCCCACCCCCCGCCAACTACCACGAATTTTCAGACCCAAAATGTCAATGGTGTAGAGTTTGGGAAACCCTGGTATAGGATGAGAAGTTATGTGGACTTTCTGGGAACTTAGCAAAATTATAGAAAAGTGAGCCACCTGCATTTTTAATTCAATTTTCAGAATGTGGTCTTAGGCAAGGCATCTAATTTTTCTGCCTTGGTCTCCCATGTCTGCAAAATGGGGATGATCCTATGTCATTTATCCCTGTTCTCTCCCTCTTTTCCCTGAGAGCTGCTAATGAATGTTTGCCAAGTCCTTTGAAGATTCTAATTACTGTTATCCCCCAGTATATCAGCTCATGATTGTATGGCACCTGGGAGTCCCAGAGATGGGAGATACTGGGCAAATGGAGCCAGTCCTGACATTCATTGTTGTTGCCATTTATCGTCCTCTGAGGACAGTATCAAGCCCTTAGGCTTGGATTACGCAAAATCCAATTACTCAAATCAACTTTGGAATCTACTGAAGGAAACCAAGGGTTCTCACAATTAAATCACAGCTTTTCCCAAAGGTCAGGACACAGGACTTCAGCTCAGGCCTTCCAGGTGCCAGCAAGCAAGACTGGGAAAATCTTAGCATGGGATGAACATTTTGAAAATATTTATTCATTGTTTGATACCTAACTCAGATATATAATTTATAAGAAAACTGGGGATATGAATACCTAAGTTTCAGAGTTGCCATGAGGACCAAATATATAAAGAAACTATTCCAATGCCTGACATAGAGTAAGCACTCCCCTCTAAGGAAACAAGTTTACAACGCACGATCTGCTGGATTATGACAGTCATATATCAGTCCCTCACGAAGTTCTCACGGAGCAGGAGACAACCGGAAGTTTAACACTCCAATATATTGGCCCGAAGCAGAAACAGTCATCCACTATGATCACCTCTCACCACAGCTTCTTGATCCTGGGTGTCTCGACTTAGAAATATCAGCCGAAACTCCACAGTAAGTGCTGGGAGAAGAAGCAGCAGAAAATATGAAGATCTGGTATCCATCATTGTGGAGCATCCAATCCACCCAAGAAGTCAAGGCTAGCATCAAAACCTTGCCGCAAACACAAGAGCAGATATGCTTACGTATGCATTTCACTGGCACAGTTAATAAAAGCCAGAGAAGTTCTGCAGAAAGAACTTGGAGGATGCTGGGCAGGTCTCCTGGATATGTTGGGACTTAATAGGATCTGGGAGCATGGGAAGGGGTTCGGAAAAGGCAACGCTAAAGAAGCAGTCTCAGCCTTCCTTCTCAGCTCCCTACCAATTACGAGGGAAATATTCAGATTCTAACCTCGAGATTAAAGGCCCTGAGCTCTGGCAGGAGATGTGCATTCTGCTGCTCATCTTCATGGCTACAGACTGCAGTCCTTACTCCAGCTTGCCACTGATCAAGACGGGAACGAACTCGACCTTGGTTCTCGAACTTGAGGGCATCAGTCACCCGGAAGATTTGGTAAACAAACAAACAAAATGTTGATGTCCAGGCCCACCCCTAGAGCTTCCCACTCAGTATCTCCAGGTGGGGCGATAGATTCTGCATTTCTAACCAGTTCTTAGGTGCTGCTGCTGCTAATCTGGGGACCACACTTTGAGAACCACTGAACTAGAGCACAGCTACATAAGAGCGAATATGACACCTTTGCAAGAAATTATGCAAAGGCAGGACAGAAGTATGGCCTCACGGTGCAGCTGTACCTCACGTCCCTGCTGTTCCTAGATACCTTTACTAGGCGTTCCACACGCAGGAAGTCGCAAAGAGCTGGCTCCATTAGACAAATATTCTATGTACTGTAGGGGTTTTGCAGTGATACCGTTTCTCTGAAATTTTCAGCTCATTTCGATGAGGCAGAGTTAAATGATTCAACATTCTTCTTTTAGTTGGCTCAAAGGACAGGGGAGACAGACAGGGATCTGAAGAGAGGTTTTTAAACACACACACAGAAACACACCCCAAAGTGTCCTACCACAGGAAGGGGTGGGGCAGCAAAAAAGGACCCAAGAGAAAAAACAACCCAGGGCAGACAACAGATAAACTACTCTGTGGTTAAGTCCAGAGCACAGGAATCGAATCAATTCTGGAAGACGGTAACCTCCCAGACCTGCTTGGCTCTCCTTTTGCACACTCTTGACTAGCATTTTCTTTATTTTTAAACTGCTCAGTAGCAAAATCACAGGTTTGATATTTTACAGCTTCTCCTCCTGAATTTTTATAAAGCAGATAGTCTTCCATACCCATGGCAGATAGGAGTTCGGCTCTGTCAGGAAGATCAGAGTTCTTTTCTGCCAGCAGCACTACTTTTTATTTCTTTTTTTTAAGGAGTGAGGCTGAAAAATGAATTCCACCAGCTAAAACCGCCGGGGAAATTTGAGCCTGCAAATGCGATTATTAACTCAGCTGAAATGTATTATTAATGATAATGCTTAGCTCTGTTGTAGCATTTTCTGGCTTCAAAGCCGTTTACAAACACTAACTAATTAATCCTTACCTCAGCATGGTGAAGTAATTAAGTATTATTATCCCCATTTTACAGAGGGGGAAATGGAGGCACCCAGAGGTTAGGTGCCTGGCCCGAGGCCACAGAAAGAATACGCTCTCAGAATCACCGGCATTCTCCAGTTTCCAATTACACACACAGGAAAGAAAGGTCCAGTAGTAAGAACCGTGCCTCGGAAAAGGGATTGCTGGAGAAAGCCCCCGGGCCCCTGCCTCCCACAGCATCTTGGCGCAAATAATCAGAATTTTATTTTTCTTTAGTGTTTTTCTTCCTCATTAACTTTTTAAAACCATGCTGACTTTGGGGAAATGCCGTAGCATTTTAATGATGTATGAAATAAAAAATATATAAAACCTCCTGCCCACACAGAGAGAACACAAGCTTGGCATTTGGAGAGAGTCCTGCTTTTCTTTTTTCCCCTCTCCTCTTTGCCACTACAGCGCTCTGCCATGTAACCTTCTGTAACCTCAGCCAGAAACCATTTGTTAAAAGAAAGAAAATGGACATCAGAACTTAGCAGACTCCGCCAAAAGAGCAGAACTTGGTCCTAAACGGCCTTTATACAACTCTTAAGCTTATCCCTACCCCACTGAACTTCAGAGCTGCAAGCCCCATCAGAAAAGCTTATCTTGGTGTTTTTTGCTCTTATCTTGTCTAATTCTCCTCCCTTCCCTTTTCAAATCTTTTCTTCCACAGGCTGGTACGAGCACTAGTACTTTCTAAGTCTAAATGTGCTGAGGTTGTTAGTTAAAGGGATGAGACGAGAAGTGCCATGTGTCAGAGTCAGAGGATTTCAAAGATCCACAGGCTTTTTCTGAGCCAGGCAAATGTCTTCCTGGGTTTCCAGAAGACTCTTCCCACACTTGTCCTTTCAGGAGTGAGCTGTGGTGAGCAGCACCTTTTTTCCTGTCTATTGCAGAGGGGGGCAGGTGGGAGTTTAGAGGCTGCGATGGCACAGATCCCCATGCCACCTCCTGCTCAGTGGGGGACCCCACCCCACTTCATCACACTCAGCTGGTCTGCTGTGTAGACCACATCAGCACATAGGCGCCGTTTGTGAACCTGTCACCACGGTTATTCTGTTCTCTGCAGACTCCCGTGGATGTTGCCTCAATGAGCTTTTAAGTCCCCACAGGGTTTAAAAGATGTATGCAAAATGTTTTGTTTTTTTTCAAACAGGCAAAGTTAAACTTTAGTTTTGTGATTAGGGACAGACACTTCGGTGATAACACTACAAAGAAAAGCATACGTGTCAGAATAATGGTTACTTTTCGGGGTGCGTGATAGAGGCACATGGAGGGCTTCTGGGTTGACGAGCAAAGTTCTCTTTCTTAACTGGTTGTGGTCACACAGGGGTTCCCCTTAGAATCCACTTATCTCTAAGTTATGCATTTCGTTTGCAATTTTCTGTATCTCTGTTATAATTTATAACTTAGAAAAAAGGTTTTTAAAAAAATATATAGTACTCTACTGACTTCCTTTACTATGTCTGGGGATATAGTGGCATCCCTCAAAAACTGATTTTTTTTTTTAATCTGGTTTTGTTTTTAATAAAATTATTTCTATTTCCTCTGATTAAATCTGAGGGTACCCCCTTGGGATTCCCAAAGAAAAGTGAGCAAGTGGTGAAGTTTTCTAGTGGGTGACTTGTTTTTTGAAATGTGCTAGGGAGTAGGTGAGGGAAGCTCTGCTCTCTTTTGTCCGAGAATGCTGGGCTTGGATGTGTTCATAGCAGGGTAAAAGGAGAAAAATGTATGCTCCAGAGAGATGCTGGTCTTTGCAGGATATCTTCTCCCCCCTACCCTTCCAGGCACACTTTGGCTTTCTCATCTACAAAATGCAGTCAATGGCAAGACTATATCTAAGGTTTCTTCCCTCTTCAATATTCTATGGTTCTATGAAAAACTCTACACCATTGAATGGGGCTTCCTACCTTCTGCTAACTCTTCATACCAGTCTTGGGTCTCAAGCCCCTTCCCTGTCCTGTACTGATTTTCTACTTCTTCACCATGTATCTCCTAAGAAGGACACTCAGAGTCAACATAGAACCATTTACTGATTCTGTGCCAGGTACCCTTTGTATGTTGCCGCATTTAATCTTCACAGCACCATATGATATACAAAATGGTATTATCCCCCTGCCAGAGAGGAGAGAACTGAGGCTCAGAGAGGTCAAACAACTTGACCAAGGTACACCAGAGGGTGATGGAATTGGGATTCTAGCCCAGCTTGGTCTCAATGCCCCCGCCCTTTCTGATTTACCACACTGGCTCTTTTCTCCCCTTGCAAATCCAGAGAACAAAACTCTGTAGCATATGGGGAGAAGATGCACAAGGAAGGGGTATTAAACCATTTCTAGGGAGTTAAGTGGGGTCTCTGGGAATAACCAGGATTTGGTATCCTAAGAACCATACTTTGACTCTTGGCTTCGTCTCTCTTCAGCTGGGTAAGTCTTGTGAAAATCCAGTTCCTCCCCGGTACGATGAAGCTCATCAGGTTGGCTCTCTAGCTACCTCAAAGAGTTGCTCATTCAACAAATCTTTCCTGAGCTTCTGTCAAATGTCGGGAGCTCCTGAAGGGTAGTTTGAGGTGTCATGTTCCACCTCCTCAAGCAGTCCTGGTCTGAAACTTGCATCCCTGATCTGGGGTAAATATCCCTACGGTGCTGTACACCCACCTCCACACACTTCTTGCTGCTTTCTCTTTACTTGATTATACAACCAGACTATAAGCTCCTTGAGGCCAGGGACTATGCATTATCCAGCTTCTTATTTATGTGCCTAGCACAGCAAATGTTTGTTAAGTGAAATGGAGTCATGTATATAAAAACCCTTGGTAAATGGTGGGACCCACCAGGATTCGATGCAGCACTCAGAGAACAAGCTGGGTGTGTTAAGCAGAAAGGGTATAAATGGAGGGAATTCTCTGCTTACAAAATCCCTGGGAGGATAGGAGGAGTGAGGTCTAGGCTGGGCCTCGAGAAATGCCTCTAGAACATCACAGAAATAACCTGCCACATCAGGAAGAGTCATGCTGATCCATGGATACCAGGCACTGCGGCTGGAATTCGGGAACCAGGAGGCCTGGAGCAGGGTACTGCCTCACTTCCTGCTGCAACTGCCTCTCAGCACCCCTGAAGCTAGTAAGTGGACACCCAATTGTTGCAGCAGAAAAACTCCATGTCCCTACCACCAAGTTTATATAGAGAAAATGGCCAAAGAAGCCAGAAACACTCTCTGTTCCACTTCTAGCAACCAACTTTCACATGAGTGCATCCAAGCAGTGAAACCTGATTGACCTCCAGAACCCTGGCCACAAGGGAGTCTGGAGAACGTCTTTTTCAGCTTTCCAGGCTTCTTCTGCAGTCCAGGGAACACAGTAGAAGGAGGTGGGAATGGATTCACCCCAAGTACTATATAAATGCATGCCATTAATAAAAGACCATTAAAATGTGCCCATTAGAGCCATTTATGCCTCGTAAAGCTGCAAAGTCAATCCCAAACAATGTGATGGAGACATCCTACTAGGAAATAATAACATGGATGGAGAATTCAGATTCTACAGCTGTGGATTACTTGCTGGGTAGAGGGTGTGGCTGAAAACAAGCAATTCATATAAACAAAGACCAAGCTTTGATATGTAGCTTTGCCTACTCTATACCACAGAGGTTCCTTTCTAAGGATATTGAAAGGACTAAACAAATTAATACATATAGTCTATATAGGATAGTGCGTGCCACATAGTAAGCATTCATTGTGTTAGCTATTTTATTAACATTATTATTAATATTAAATATTATGATGATGATATCATTAATATTTGTTGTTATTTGAACTGGTCTCTTATATTCCAGGCTTTGGTAAGCACTGAACTGTGATCGATTGTCTCATGCCAGACTTATTTACCTGCCCGTACAGAAAATAATGCCAGCCTCAATTCTAAAGGATGCAATGGGAAGCACATGCTTCGAGTCAAAAATAAATGCTGCCCTTTGCTTATTAATTCCTCTCTGAGCCTCACATAAAACTTCTTTGGGTGCTTTCCCATACTAAATTCTGGGACAGTGGGGGCTTCACGGGAGTACCATTCTCCACGGAGAAACATCCAGATCTATCCTTATTTAACATGATAAATGTGGAATGCAAATACCCCCTCATGATCTGGCCCTCAGCGGCCTCCCCTCCCATCCTTTCCAACTGCCCCTCACACACGGTGCTTTCCCAAATCGCCCCCTCAGCCTTGCCAACTGGTCATCTCCTGCTTCCCTTCATGGTTCTTCTTAGGATGACCTTCAGGAAGCCTTCTTTCTCTTAGCATCTTGGCTCAGTGAAGTTTCTTTTCTAGAACATCCACAGAGCTCTACCTTTCAGCACAGCCACATTAAATGGAAAGGGTCTGTTCACATGGCTGATCTTGTTCATTTTGACACCCAACCTTTGGTCTGGTGCCAGCACATAGTAGGTGATTATTAATCTGAACATAACTGAACTAGTGATTAGTCCCTGCCTGTTATCTAGAGAGGTGTAACCAAGGCCACTTTCCTCTCCATTCCCACCGGCCCTCTTTCAGATATATTACTCTTCATCAGTGCTTCCCAAACCAGCTGATCAACAAAATCATCTGACGTTCTTTTGCAAATACAGATTCCTAGGCTCCCCACAGAGTTTTTAAAAACCTTCACCCAAATAATTCTGATACATAGCCAGGTTTTGGAATCATAGTTAAAGTCTGGTCAGAGAAATGTGAAACAGTATACAAATGATGCTTCTGGAAAAATAGAGATGGAATGCTAGCAATCATATAAAACACCAGACAATCCAGGGCCAGAGGGGAGGGAAAAAGGAAAGGAAAAAAAAAAAAAACCACTTGTCATGGGTGCTGGAATTTTAGCTTTTTAGTACAAATAACCTCAAGCAAAATAAATTCACTGAAAGTCTTAGTACAAAAATCCAGAGCACCTGTCAAGTAAAGTTTCTTTTCTTTCAAGTAAGCAGGAGGAAGGAAAAAAAAAGTGGTAGATCTCTTTAACTGAAACCTGCAAACCTGAGTCTTTGGTAAATGCCAAAATATCTTTGATAACACATTCACACACCTATAAAAACAAAAGCTCAGTTGGAAATGCCAATAAATGATTCTGAGCTTGTATGCAATCCATACAGCTGCAAAAACACGAAATCTACCTCAGATTTTTTGAGCAACTGCTTCAGAAAAAAGCCAATATCCAGAGTCTAAATAGACTGACTTCTTAGAATTTTGACAGAAAAAGTCAGATTGCCTTTGAACTTTTCATTTGTATTGTATTTAGTTTTGCGAAATCAACTAAAGAAACATATGAAGACTGTAAATTTTACCCTAAGAGGGGAGAAAAAGAGTTTGTGAGAGGAGTGGGGATGTGGAAGGATATGGGTTG
>JAQZBX010097779.1:0-11652 GCA_029593785.1 Cabassous unicinctus | reverse complement strand
CATCCTCCCAAAGTTGATGGGAAACAGCATTCTTCCTTGAGTTCTTTTATGCTGTTGGTTAACTCAAGGGAGAGATTGTGGTAGACCTGCTGGCTTTGGTATAAATTGCCAACCTCAGTTCCCATGGCAGTGGTTATGCCTAGAGAAGAATGACCATCACCTTTCAGCTCCCCCCTTAAGAGTAAGGATGTAAACTCTCTGAGGGGGTAGTTGAGGAAAGATAGTATAGGGAAAAGAGGGAAGACGTGTCAGAGCCAGCAGAGAACATGGCTGTGAGATCCTGCCTGGAAATCCCCTGCTACTAAGAAAGCCAGAAAGACCCTGCTGAAACCCTGGCCACAAGATCCCATTTGGAACTCTTTCCAGGGTCAGGGGGAAGCCCCAGATACCTCCAAACAAAAGGCCTCACCATTGGTCCTCGGAGAGCTAACAGGTGGGGCAACCAATTACAACAACAAACAGCTGGGGTCCCTTCTCAACATTGTGAAGAGGGTGGAGGTAAGGCCTTAAAAGGCCTAACCCAGGGCCCCACGTGCATAACTCATTCTGTAGCACACCCACAATCCATGTCTCAGATTGTGTACTTACCTCTTTCTTGTTTCTTAATAAACTCTTTACTCCCTTGCCTACCCAAAACAAAACAAAACAAAACAAAAAACAAAAACAAAAAACAAAAAAAATCCCATCTGAGTCTAAAACTGTGACTGTTTCTAATGAGGGGTTCTGTCTCTGAAGACAGGTGGGGATTCCATTCCCTGGAGCATTAAAACTAGTTGACAAGGCTCTCTCTGCCTAGAGGAGCCTGCACCCAATCTCGGTGTGTATTTCCATCTTTCTCTCCCATTTCTCAGCAAGCTCTGTTCTTTCTCCCATTTCCCAATAAATTCTTTTTACTGGCCTAAAAAAACAACAACAAAGAAACCAGAAAACTAGTTGGCAAGATCACGTGCAAGTGTATCAAAATTTGTCCTTACTGTTCTTTTCCTCCTACTTCACCAATAAAATCCTCGGAGAGAAAGACAAAGGTGTTACATTCATGAAACACAACAGGACTGTCCTGGGCTTTAACATTAATGGATCCCAGGATCAGTGATGGCCTTGTGTTTAATGATGAATCAAACCATGTGTTTAATGACCGTGAATCAAACCAGTGAACCTATCTCAAGTCTTCCCTGAAACCTAACTAAAACAATGAGGACTCTTTTCTCCTTCCTTTTTTTCCCAAGGCACAAATTCATTTAAAGATAAAATTAATTGGAAAAAAATACAGGAACAAATGATTTTCAAAAGAGAAAAAAGTGGAAAATGCAAACTAACTGAACTGCAAAAGCTGATTTGTTAATCAATACTAGGAAGACAGAAAGCATTTTTACTTTAGGACTCTCAGAATTCTCAGGAATTGCTTTTACTAGGTACATCTGAAAGTAGCCCAAAAAATGTGGCTACCAACAAGAGTTCCCAATTCTACTCTGGAGAATCCAACCAGTGCAAGAGAAAAACCTAAATTTACCAACACAGAGCTTCTCCAGTGAAATTAAAACTCTGAAACATAAATGTTTCACTGTAAAGTGAAGACAATCATAGATAAACTCCACCCATATGAAAAAAAAATTCAATCAATTTTTTAAATCCTGCTTTCAAATATGAGTGAATAGTCAAGAATCACAAGATCACAAGATATTTGTAAAAAAGCACCTCGTATGAAAGAAAGAGACCATGACAAAAAGGAGGCAAGAAACCTGGAAGAAACACAAACTATGAAAGGAAAACAAACTCCCTCCCCAAAATGACGGACTATTAAAATCCTTGGAAAAATATACGAAAGAGAGTATATTCGTGAAACACAAATAGGATGCTATAAAAAGAAAAGCTCACACTCCCTGCCATAAAAATAGTTCAAAATTTTAAATGTGGTAAAAGAAATTTAAAAATTCATTGAAAGAGAGAATAAAATTGAGGAAATACACCAGAAGGAAGAAAAAAATTATGCCAAGATGAAAAACAGGGATGAAAAAGGAGATATTAAATAATCAATCAACCAGTAAATAAATAAATATATTGAAGCAAGTACAGGAGGTCCAACATCAAAATAATAGGGATTCCGAAAGTGAGAACACTGAAAACAGTGCAGAGAAGGCATTATTGAAAGAATCCCTTAAAATTTCCTATAACTGAATAATATGTGTCTCCAAATAGAAGACCTAAGCATTCAGCCCAATGGTGAGAATTAGAGCCATATCACATTATACAATTTTAGAACACTGTTTTCAAATAAAACTTGCAAGCTTCCTTGGAGAAGAAGAAAGAAAGGATTAATGAAAAGCTTCAAAAAGCAGAATGGACTAAATCTTCCCAGGATCAGCAATGGAAGACATAAATCCAAGGGCCAATTATTTCCAGCCAGCATCTTTTATCTATCGAAGTTATGAATCAAGTGTAAGGGAATAAAAACATTTTCAGATTATGTAGGACTCAAAAATTTGATTTCCCATGTACTCTTTCCCATGAAGCTCCTGGAGGATGTGCTCTAAGAAAATGAAGAGGTAAACCAAAAGGAGGAAACCACAGAGCACAGAAAGCACAGATCTGATGCAGGATAATAGGAGTTGTGTGGCAGACCAAGAAAGAAAATAATAGAGGTTGGAGGTGACTAGGAGGATTTGGGAGCGATTTCTTATGAAAGAGGAAATAGAGTATTTAATTTGCATGAAAAAATTAAGATATTTTCAAAAACAGAAAGAAATTTTGTCCTGCATTAGCAATTAAAAATAAGTAAATAGACACTAAACATACAAACAAATGGCAGCAATAACAAAAGACAAAAATTAATTCCAGGCAAAATACACAGCTCAATAAAAATAGCCTTTACATAATCCTATTAACACTGCATACTAATGTAATAACATTTAAGTTAGAGTGGGAGATGATATTTACCCATAACCACAACTACAGTCAGTGCATTTGTTCAGGACTGTATCCACTCTGATTGGCCATTTCAAGAGGTGTACTTCTGATGACGTATTTTACCATCACCCCTGAATGTATGATACAGGAAAATGTGGGACAGACTTGGGGAGGTTACAAGCACTGTAGGTACAGCAGGGGTATGTACTGGGTTATCTAATTCTTCAAAATGCATTCATGTAACTTTGATAAAAAGATAAACTCAAAAGGTTGCATGTGCTTGAATGTCTATTTGTTTATTTTGCAGTATTACTACGTGATGGATCACATCTCAAATTTTAAAACCTAGAATAATTAGGTTTGTGGTCTTCTCTTTAAAAGAAGCCCTTTAGATATGAGGGAAACATTTCACAACCCCTCCCCCCCAACTGCCACAATTAGTTACCAATGCATGCTCACTTGTATACCTGTTCTTTATCTGTTCCACTCTTTTTCACACACACATACACGCCTCATATGTTTGTAAACTGAAACTAGGAATTAAATTCATATTAAATTCCATATTATAAGATAACATTCATTTTGTATAAGGGGTTTTCATATTAGGCTGAAACATTGCTCATGGCCATTAGATTAGCACATTTCATATTGCCTATGAGACTTTTAAAAAAAGAAAAATAAATATAAAAGAGAAAAGCAAATGGGGGTCTATGTTTTGCTCCCCAGTAAAGTCCAGTGACAGTGGCACATTTCAGAGAAAAAAAATCAGAAGCATAATGCATCTAGATAGATAGGACCTACCCTGAAAGCCAAGAAATAGCCAAATTATTTCTATGTTCACAGAAGTGAGTTGGAAGTAGAAAGAGTCACCATTGGGAAACAGGCATGCAGATGGGACTGAAGAGGAATTTGTAGCAGTCTAGGTGACACAGTGATGGAATACTTGACAGGGTGTTGGTTAAACAGATGCCCAGATGGCCTCTATGCCAGATCTCTTTCCTCCGTGTCCTTCAGGCACCAGCAGTGCATAAGTAGCCTCAGAACTTATTGGAAACTATAAGAAAATGAGACCTAAGATTAAATCTATGCTTACTGAGAAAAGGGGGATTTAATCCATAAATTAAATAGCATTAAAAAAACTAGTTAAATTTATACTTATAACATGCCTACTGTATGTATATGTGTATGTATATATGCATACATAAATACATAATAAATATACATATGTTTCTGAGTGAAGGTACATGCATGTGTGTATATATGTATATATATCACATATTACTTTTCTTTTTAATGCCTTCAAAAAGTAAATGTTGAAAGATATGAGATCAAGTGTTTTAGTTTCTAAAGGACTGTTAACACAAATGAAAAATGGATTGTGATGACTGCCTTGTGTAATCAGAAAACATAGATGAGTCATTGGAATGTGTCCCGATTCAAGCAGAAAGTATATGTAAATGAAAAAATAATACTAAAAATGTCCAGACAGACAAATCCCATAATATATTTGAATAACTTTTTGAAAAGTTATTTAAAATGATTTCAAGGACATACTCTGCTTTGGAACTATTGAAATCATTTTTAAATAGTAGAGTTATATACCTCATTTAAAGCATACTGCATATCATAAAATATTTTTCTAGAATTTTAGGATTAGGATTAGAATTAGGGATGCTAAAAGGCATCTAGTCCAACCCTCTATTTTTTTTTCTTGGAAGTATAAGAATTTGCTTGCAACAGAAGTATTAAATTGCATAAATTCTGCCTTAATCTGCTCATTCTCTTTTTCTCCCCAAAATTTTTTCTCACTAAAATGCCACTTCTCACTTTGGGTAATCAAACTCCCTGGTAGTACAACACTGGAATCAGAGCAATTTTACCCCTTGAGAATTCAGGGTACTTGTAAGCTCTTGAATCAATATTTAAATCACAAGTATGGACTAATCAATGAAACAATATTATCAGCCTATAAGAATGCAATGGTGCCCTTCATAAGGTTGTACCAGACTCAAAGCTTTTAAACAGCTTGATTTATGGGCCTCTCTCAAGCTCCTGATTGAAGAGTATATTATATCTTGAAGACATCACAGTGAGTGAAATAAGCCAGATGCAAAAGGCCAAGTATTGTATGATCTCACTGTTTTGAAACAATGATAATAAGCACGTTCATAGAGTCAGAATCTAGAATATAGGTTACTAGGGGACAGAGTGGGGGTAGGCAATGGGAGGGTGTAGCCGTTGGGCAGTTTGATGTAATTATGAATTCCAAAAATAGATATTGGATTACGCTTGTAAACTGGTCTGCCAATCTGGGCATGATTAAATTATGATTAGGGCATTAACTGGGCCATGTCAGTAGGGCGTTGAGCCCCACCCCTTGGTGGGTGGGGGAATCAAAGATAAAGACACAGCAAAGGACAGTGTTGGAGCAGTTTTGATGTTGGAGTTCTGGTGAGGAAGGAGAGAAGGCCCCGGGATAGAGACGAGCCATTCACCTGAGTGTTCACAGCTGGCCTTGTGGAGAGAGGCAAAGCCTAGAGAGCCTGATAGTCTACAGCTGACCTTGTTGAGGAAACAGAGGTGCTGAGCCTGGAGAGAAATGCAGCCCCGGGAAGAGAGGAACCCAAGAAGCCTGAGCCCTGGCAAATGTCGGCAGCTGTCTTGCTCCAACACATGGCAATGGACTTTGGTGAGGGAAGAAACCTACACTTTATGGCCTAGTGACTGTGGACCTCTACCCCAAATAAACACCCTTTATAAAGAGCAACCGATTTCTGCTATTTTGCATCAGCACCCCTTTGCCTGACTAATACAGGGGGTAAGGTTTAAAACGTACAGGCTTCCTGTTTGGCTTGATGGAAATGCTTTGATAGTGGTGGTGATGGTAGCACAGTATTGTGAACGCAGTTGACAAGCACTGAGATAAGTATCTGAATATGATTAAAAGGGGGAAATGTTAGATTGTATATATGGTAACAGAATAAAAAATTTTTAAGAATCCATGGAATACACTACACAGTGAACCTTAGTTAAACCTTGTACTTTAATTAATACTACAATTATATAAATGTCTATCATCAATTGGCACAAATGTTCCACACCAATGCAAGGTGTTGGTGGTGGGGTGGTGTATGGGAATCCTGTATTTTATGCAAACTTGTTCTGTAAACTCACAACTTCTCTAATAAAAAAGAAAAAATATTGTAGCCTCTATTAAAACATGCAGATACAAAATATAGAAGTATGAATATTTAAGAGTGTGTAATGCCATATTCAGCTGATTCTGATCCCTTTCTTCTGAACTTTCATGTCTGAAAATTACTAATATAGGAGTGTTTTTAATTTTATTTTCCAAAAGCAACTAAAATTTCTATCATTTCTTCTATATTTTCCTAGTCTATTCAGTCTCCCACTGTTCTGGATGCCTAATTTCTATTTTATCTTAAGTATTCAAATCCCTCAAATGATGGTCTGTTTCCTGCTTCACTGAGAAAACAGGATCAATCTGCAGAGAACATCCGTGGGCTCCTACCTTCACGAATAACTTCCTACCATGCTCTCCATCCATGAATTCTGCCTTCCATTCTGTGAACCTAGTTGTATCTCCTGCCACTGTCTTAAGCCAAACATGGACATTGGCTATCATTCCCTCCCACTTTCTCAAACACATAATTCCAGAAATTCTTCCCACTATCTCATTCATCATCAGATTTTGTTAGCAACAAACATGTTGTAATATCACTGCACTTTCAAAAATTCTCTTGATCCCCACATCTCCCTTCAGAGACTTCTCCATTTCTGCACTCCCCTTTACTGCAAAACTTCTAAAAAGTCTAAAATGAGACTCACTGTTACCTGTTACTGTTTTCTCTCTTCTAAATTTCTTTCACATCCACTTCAACCAACTTTTGCCCTGACCACTACACCAATATCCATCCTGAAAAAATCTTCAATGATTTCCACTTTGCTAAATCAAATGGTTTCTCCTTGGTACTCATCTTATTTGAACATAAGTAGAATTTTGAAACTGTTAATCCTCATTCCCCCTAGAAATATTTTCTTAACATGATTTCCAAAACACCAAACTCCATTGGTTTTGTTCCTTTATCTCATTTTATTCATTTTCATGGCTTTACTCAATTATGTTTAAAAAAAAAAAACAATTTTACATGTAGATCCTCAGCCTCTTCCTTGAATTTCAGGATCAAATAGGCAAAGTGGACTCAACATCTCTACTTGGATGATCTAATAGGCATCTTGCAAAATTTTTAAATTGAATCAACCCCCAATTCTCTGCCTCTCCAGGTAATAGCATCCCCATAGCATCTTTCTTCAAAACATGACCATAATACAACTTTTCACCACCTTCATTCACCACGTTCACCTTCATCATGGTCCATGCTAAAGGTATCACTTGACTATATTATTTTCATAGATTTTTGGCTGATATTCCTACTTCTTCCTTGATTTCTTAGATTCTACTCTAAATACAGATGCTGAATGATCTTTTTAAAAACATGTCACACTATCACTCATCTGCTCAGAAGTCCCCCATGCTTGTTCATCTCTTTAAAAGTCAGTTCCTTACAATGGCTCATAAAGCTCTTCACATATGAACGTTGATAATCTATCTGATTCATGTGCTGTAATTCAGCTCCTTGTACCCTCCACACTTCCTACAAAGGAGTCTTTGCTCTTCTGTGCCTGCGTATTGTCCCCTAGATAATGTGCATGGCTGCTACCTCACCTTCTTCATGTCCTTATTCACAAATTACCATTTCAGTGTGACCTTATTTACTCATCTAAATACAACTGCAAAACTCAGCTTTAAACTTCATGCTTTATATTTCTCAAGAGAATTTTACCTGAAATATATCATAATCACTTATTTACTTTATTGTCAACTCCCTCAACTCAACAGAATATAAGTTCCATGAAGTCAGGGACTTTTGTCTTTTTTCATTTTCTTGATTTGTTTTGTTCTGTTTGTACTGCTGTATTCCCAACACTCAGTGGATATTTATTGTATGAATGAATGAATGAATGAAAGAAAAACAGTTGTTAAAATGATGGTGACTTTTACAATAGAAAAAACTTTAGAATGGGGGAAACATGTTAAATCTTACATTTTAACTGTAGGCTTCATAGACTTTTGTGAACAATGGAGGAATATAGTTGCAAATATAACAGAGGGAAAATGGTTCTTGTTATATATAACTTCCTCTAATCTCAGCTTAGCCCTCAATGGCATTCGAAAAGACATCTAAAGACCCTGGTCACATCTGCATGTTTTCACAGAAGAGCTATTCTTAATTTCACTAGCCTTCTTGATTCTCTTATACTTCTTAAATCACCTCACACTCAGTGGGTGATCTTAGCTTTTACTTAAAAAAGAAAAGTCATTAAAAGTGAAAACCCTATAATTCTTCAAAAACTCCAAAATTAGCTGTATCTGAATTCATCTTTTCTATATTTTGTCCTGCAGTGCCTCCTCCTCTGTCATTTTAATCTAATAGAGCAGGTGGAAGAAAGCTGTTTTTTCCTCTCTGATCATGGGGCTGTAAGTACAGAGCCCTGATCTCCCAGAAGCCTGACGCTGTGCCTCATAAAGAAGCTGGTTTGAGATGCTAACGTCAACAGAGAGGAAGGCAACATGGGCAAGAGGCAGAGAGGGGATTTCTCAATCTATTTTTTTGTTTTCTTTCTACTTATAGCCAAGGGGAGTACAACACCTGTCATTCTCACAACTTGAACTAAAAAATTTCTTTCTTTTGTAGTGATGCTTGTTTCTGACACTGGCAACCAATAATTTCTGGCTAATAGAAGTTAAAGAGTGTCCCGCTTGCTATTCGTGTAAGAAACCCACGTACTCCAAATTCTTTCTTCTTCTGAAGTCCTCTGAAATTTGGCTCCTTTAATTCAATGCTTTATCCTGACCTTCCCCCACTCCCTCCAAAAATTCCTTTGGCTCAATGTACCTATCTATCCGGGTCTTACATGTCTTAACAATGAAAACAGCAAAAGAAAACAAAACAAAACTCTCAAGTCCATAAATCTTCCTCTCATTAACATTCTATCTTTGTTTTCTTATCACAAAGAAGATTATTGGCCAAACAATATAAACCCACTAACTTCATACCATATTTTCTGTTTATTTATTAACACACAGAAATGTTTGCCTCTTCTTTCCTCCCTTCTGAAACTTTTCTGGCAAGAGCCACCATGGCTTTTTTTTAGGGTTTTAACAGCACTGAATACCTTTTGAAAAAAAAAAAATTTTTTTTAATTACAGAAGTTGAGAGCTTAAAAAACAATCATGCACATGTGTAAAGTCCCCATACAACAACCCTTCACCAACACACCACACCGTTGTGGAACATTTGTTACAGATTATGAGATAATATCATCAGACTATTACCACTGACTATGGTCCATAGCGTACATTTGACATATTTTTTCCATACCTCCCTGTATTAGTCAGCCAAAGAGATGCTGATGCAAAATACCAGAAATCTGTTGGCTTTTATAAAGGGTATTTATTTTGGGTAGAAACGTACAGTCACAAGGCCCTAAAGAGTCCAAGGTACCATAAGAGGTACTTTCTCACCCAAAGTCATTGGCCACGTGTTGGAGCAAGATGGTGGGTGATGTCTGCAAGGGTCCAGACTTCCTTCTTCTTCTAAGGCTCCGGGGTCCCAGCTCCGTCCAATCTCAGCTATAGGCTGGTCTAAGGCTCTGAGGCTCATATCTCTCCAGACTCAGCTGCAGCTGTAGGCTACTAGACTCATTTCTCTTCCCAGGGCCTCTGCTGTGTCTATGGAGCCATCTCTATTCCTCTGTGTTCTTCTCCTATGTGTTTACTTCCTGGGGCTACAGCTCAAAACTCCCTACTCTGTCTTTTGCTGTGTCTTTTCTCTGTGAGTACCCACCCACCAAGGGGGTGGGTACTCAATGTCCTACTGATGTGGCCCAAACAAAGCCCTAATCATAATTTAATCAAGTAAAAGTGAAACCTCTGACAGACCATTTTACAAACATAATCCAATATTTATTTTTGGAATTTATAAACAATATCTAACTGCTACACCCCCTATTATTAACACAGTACATCTTTGACATTGATGCAAGAATAGTACAGTATTTCTGTTAATTATCTTCCACAGGCTACATTAAGTGTATTTTTCCCATGCTTCTCCACATTCCCACCACCCTGCAATAGTGATGTACATCCATTCTAGTTCACAGAAGGACATTCTTGCATTTGTACTATTAACCACAATTCTCATCCACCTCTGGGTTCACTGTGTTATTCAGTCCCTAGATTATTCTCTAGCTTTCTTTCAATTGGCAATTCCATCCCTAGACTAGCCCTTTCAGCCACAATCCCATTTATAAACCAGCTGCTACCTCCTATAATATGTTACCATCAACTCTATCCATTTCCACACTTTTACAGTCCAGTTAATTAAAACTTCTACATACATTAAGCATCAGTACTCCATCACAGCCCTCTTCTTATCTCCTAATAACTATACTCTAGGTTTTAACTCCATGAGTTTATTTTTTGTATTTAGTTCATGTTAGTGAGACCATGCAGTATTTGTCCTTTTGTGTCTGGCTTATTTCACTTATCATAATGTCTTCAAGATTCATCTATATTATCATATGTGCCCCAATTTCATTTCTTCTTACTGCAGCATAGTATTCCATCATATGTATATACCACATTTTGTTTATCCATTCATTGGTTGATGGACACGTGGATTGTTTCCATCATTTGGCAATTGTGAATAATACCACTACAAACATCAGTGTGCAAATGTCTGTTCGTGTCACAGTTTTCAGTTCTTCTGGATATATACCCAGTAGAGGAATTGCTGGATCATATGGCAGTTCTATATTTAGCTTTCTGAGGAACTGCCAAAGTATCTTCCACAGAGGCTGCACCATTTTACAATCCCAACAACAGTGAAGGAGTATTCTTATATTTCCACATACTCTCCAGCATTTATTGTTTTCTGTTTTTTTAATAATGGCCATGGTATGAGATGATATCTCATTGTCCTTTTGATTTGCATTTTCCTAATAGCTAGTGATATTGAATAATTTTTCATGTGCTTTTTGGCCTTTTATACTCACTCTTTGGAGAAATGTCTCTTTAAGCCATTGACCCATTTTTTAATTGAATTGCTTGCTCTTTTACTGTTGAGTTGCATGATCTTTTTATACAGAAGGGAAATCTATCCCTTATCGGATATGTAGCTTCCAAATATTTTCTCCCGTTGAATGGGCTACCTTTTCACCTTCTTGATGAAGTCCTTTGAATGACAAGTATTTAAGTTTGAGAAGGTCCCATTTATCCATGTTTTCTTTCATTGCGTGTGCTTTCGATGCAAAGTTTGACTGCACCACCTGGCACCAGGTCTTGAAGCTGTTTTCCTACATTTTCTTCTAGGAGCTTTATGGTTCTAGCTTTTATATTTAGTTCTTTGATCCATTTTGAGTTAATTTTTGTATAAGGTGTGAAGTAGAGGTCCACTTTCTTGTGGCTATGAATATCCATTTCTCCCAGCACCATTTGTTGAATAGACTGTTGCTACCCAGCTGGGCAGTTTGACAGGCTTGTCAAAAATCATTTGACCATAGATGTGACGGTCTGTTTCTGAACCATCAATTCAGTTCCTTTGGTTTATGTGTCTGTCTTTATGCCAGTACCATGATGTTTTTATCTCTGTAGCTAGGTAATAT
>JAQZBX010097778.1:0-11649 GCA_029593785.1 Cabassous unicinctus | reverse complement strand
AGGACTCCTTGCATTCCAAGGTGTTCCATTCACCTATCAATCATGCTCACCTACTCTGTGTCATTCAATTTATATGCCTTGCACATCCTTTGCAACCATTAAGTTTCTAATCATTGCATATTTTCTCTGAGCTTATACATATTGGCCAAAATGCTATGCCACACTCTTCCCACTACATTGCACCATTCAACTGCCTCTGAATGAACACTTGTTAAACAAACAATCCTTCCACACACACTTTGCTCCACCCAAATCCAACTTTTTGCATACATTTCTGTGCAATATCTGTCACTCTTTGCATAATCACAGTTTGCAATTAAACATCCACACTTTGAAACACTTTCCATACCATCCAGCATAACTCTTTTCACACTCACATTTGTGGGTACACTTTAACAGTTTGGATCCCCATGCTAGTTTTTTTGATGTTAAGATGAATGACACTGCAGAAACACCAAGACAGTATGAAAATGTTTATTACTGACATAATGAAACTTCCAGGGGAGAGCAGGAAAGGCATTCCAGGTGACTTGAAAATGACTTTAAAGGGCGAGGAAATGGTTAGGGCTTTTATGTGTATTAGGGGATGGCCCTGGGATGAGTGTTCCTGTTCATCATCAGGGGCTTGCATGATTTGAAGCCCCCAGTGGTTCCAAAGGAGGGAGCAACTTGACATTCTTACAAGCCTATCCAGAATTGTGGCAAAAGGGTAACATGGAAGGGTGAAGGTTATAAGATAGCAGCAGTCAAATTATTTCAAAAGTCTTCAAGAACTCAGAATTGTGTATTCAGAGAAGTGAAATGGCTGCATTGGACACTCAGAATAATGTATGGAACTCTCCAAAGTGTATGAGTGTGCCAGTGATACCCAGTAAGATGATTTTAGTTTGTGTAGAGACATATGTGGCCTCCTTTATATTAGGGTCTCTGTGAAGCAAATTATTCCTAGAGTCCATTTCTACAAAGGATTCATTTTGGATAATAAATATTCTTGATATTGTCTGGATGAGATAGCCAGACCATTGACAATGGTCCAAGAGCCTCTGAAAATGTGGAGAAGGGGCTTAATGTTGGCTAAGGAATCCAGTACTAATATGGCTACCTGAAGATTGGCCAATTTCGTTGACTTTTGGGCCTGTCTTTTATCTGGGACATCCAGAAAAGCAACAGCTCTCTAGTGAGTCCTATGATGTGTGATGGTGGTGATTTCATGTGTAAAGTATAGGTACTCCTTTCACTCTTGACTCAATTGATTCCAATGAGCTTTCTAGTACCTGAAAAAGGGGTGACTTTCTCCAGTGCCTTACATCTGGCAAGGAACTGAGGAAAGGGGCAGTGTGATGATTACATTCATGTATCAACTTGTCAAGGTACTGGTGCCGGCTGTTTGGTCAGCAAGCGCTGGCCTAATTGTTACAGTTTGTGTACTTAAATCATCAATAAGTTTATTGTATCTATAGCTGAATACATCTGTAGTCAACTAGAAGATTGCCTTCAGCAATGAGAGAAGTCTCATCCAATTAGTTGAAGACTTTAAAGGGAGAGGTGATTATTTCAAGTCAGAAGAGATATTTTCCATCTCTATTTCAGCTAGCCAGTGTCTCCTGGGGAATTCATGAAGATCTTCATCAGAGTTCTTGTCCTGTAGCCTGCCCTACAGATTTGGACTTGTGCATCTCCACAGGTATGTGAGAAAATTTTGTGAAATTTCATAATATTTACAGATATCTAATGTTAGTTCTGTTTTCCTAGAGAACCCTGACAAGTATAGTACCTCTCCTGAAGAGTGAGAGTGACCCACAGGGAAGGCATTGGACCCCACCCAAATATACACTGTTGGATGGATTTTTGTGGCTTTGAAGCTGTCACCACACATTAAGCCTCACACATATCAGTCTTCCTTACAGACAATGAAAGAGTACATACATATTCTGGATTTAATAGAAACTCATGAAAGACAAACTCTTAGTCCAAAGTTGTCTGTTAATTCTGCAAGCAACACCCCATCTGGCTGAAACCAAAATTTTGTCAGAAGCAAGTCTTGACCTGTTCTTGGCTGAAAGATGCACCTACACACAGGCCCCCACCTAAGGGTGAACCCAAAATGGTCAAGAGTTTATATTGGATACTAAGAGACAAGGAAGTCCTAAATTGGGTGATCTCTGGTAAGTTGGTGGAGCAATTACAATATGTACTATAGCTAGGTTATAACCCATGGCCGTCTTGCCCTTCATTCAGCCTTAACTTCCATGCCAGTACCTAATCAATACCAGAGACAGGCACTCATTCCAACATAGGGATTCAGTGGTCATGTAAGTAGACCCTTTCTGACAGATAATCCCACTTTTAACTTTTTAAATATGTTTTGGGTTCCAAAAATTAAAAAATACACCTGGCTCTGTTGGACATGGGTGCCCAAATCTCTTGAAGCCTGGGAAGCACTCATGGTTTAAAGGGTTCCAACAGGAAGTGAAGTGCTTGGGGAGAGGATTAATAAAAGAAGTAATTACTCCATTAATTATTAAAATTTGGTCATTTTGACTAAAAGATGTTTCTCTCCTGGTTGTTCCTCCTAAGACAATCCTTTTCCCATTAATGGAATGGATGTCCTCTGACAGCAGGTAACTTCATGGAAAAAGACTGTGGCTTTTAGTCAATTGGTAGGCTTAGCCCCGAGCCAATTCACATGATCTAGGTGCCATATCCAAGATAATTGACATGCAACTTTTCTTGATTTTAACTTTATATATTCCCCTTAACATCATTAAGAATTGCACTTATCTCTATGTGTTTGTGTGATATGTAACTGCAAACACAAATTAAAAAGAAGAATAGGTTTATTATTCTTCTTGGACATAAGGGAGAAGATTTCCTCCTCCTTTACATCTCTTTTGGGATTTACATTAGAAAACCCATAATTGTAAATCTGGTTCATTGGCCTTTTGAAATATATATATACAAATTTGAAATATATATAAATGGCTAAGTCTCTTGCAAATTTTACCACACAAAAAGGTCTCTTCAAGGAAGGAATACATTTGATTGAAATTTAACTAAAGAAAATATCTCCATTTTAACTTGTAAGAGATGAGCATAACTCAGTAGGATGGGGTGAAGAATGTTATTGGTTCCAAATTTTAAACCTTCCTCTAGCTCTGAAATTATGAAAAATGTGTATGTAATGGGTTGTATCTGCTTAGTCACATAAAAAGCATAAGGTTTCTGTCTGCCTTTGCAATTTCTTTGCAGATTACTTATGATATAGCACCTTCTCATTTAATGGTTATTCAATAATAAAATTGTTTTTCTTCTTCTTCTATCTTAGTGGAGAGGTTTTCTGGTTTGGCAGATTATTTTGTTTTCATTTTCTATTTCCCCATCAATTACAGGCAACTTTTAACTGAGATATTGCAAGCTAAGCTGCAAGGCAACAGAGGTATTTATTTTGGGTCTTAGAATTGCAATTTGGGGAGCACACATTCAGGGAGAAACCCAAATTGTGTCTCACCTTGCACTTTCAGGCAAGGATTTGTAAAGATACAGAATAAGATAAGTTTTTTCTGATTGTTTGATATTTGGAGTATTTCTATTGTCCATCAGATTAAGTAATTTACTGAGTTATTTATCATTTCATGGTGTCCAGATGTCATTAGGGTTTTGAGGAACATTGTTGTTTGAAGTTTTCATACTTTGGCAGTTTGTGATATCTGGCTGAGATTTGCATAAGAGTAACCTCCAGAATGACCTCCTGACACCATTTCAAGTCTTTTAGCAATAGGAACTCTATTTTGTTCTATTTATTATTACATTTCCCCCTTTTCATCAAGATCTTTCTCCAAAAGCATTGTTGCCTAACATTTGTTATTAATCCTTCTGCACCAGGGATAATCATCCCTGAGAGTCATAGCCCATGTAGGGGAAAAGTAGTGAGTTTCTTTTCATAGTTTTGCTTAGAAAGGGCCCACATTTCAACAACAAGGATGTATACAGGGCATGACTCAGGCATTAATTATAATTATAATTGGGCTTAGTTTCATCATTACAGAAATGTTTCATAAAAGCAAGCTTCAAGATCAAGGTTTTGACACTATAGCACTGAAGCAGTCTAGTAAAATAGGGAATCAATATATGGATCTGGAAACACACAAGAAGGCCACTTGGATATCAATAGCCCCAAGATGGCTTCTGGAAAATCCTCATGAATGAGATTTCCTCCAGAAGCTAGGAGAAGCCATGGATAACTCCAGGTACATTATCATTGGGCCCTTCTGGGTGATTGATGGGTGGGGTAATCAATTAAAACAGCAAACAGCTGGGACTCCTCCCATGCCATTAGCAATGGGATAGAATAATTAATGGTTCAAAAAGCAGGTGCAAAGGCTGTATCTCTCTCTTGCCTTTGGAACTCTGTTCTAGCCTTCTTTTCCCATGCCTGGATCAATATGCAAATAAAACCTGGACATTTATAATCTATAATGGGAAATTTTAGCCTGTAAATTGGTCCTCTTTATCACCCTTCAGCCCAATACTCTCTAACTGGGACCTATGACCTGTTACTTTCTCCCATTTCTCTTCTCACCATTCCTTAATCAATTAGTTGTGTAACTAATATGATATGCCCTTGAAATTCTTTTCTACAGCATAGTCAAGAACCTAAACAAACTCTGGTAACAGCAGGACATAGGAAAGGGTGTTGGGTATAATTCTGATGAAACAATGAGTAAGAGATACTTTAGTAATATTAAAAAAGGATTATCAAAAAAAAGCATAAGCAAGGTTTGAAATATGCTATGAATCCAGTCTTTCCAAGATCTATGATTTAACCAACTAAGTCGTAAGGTGCTGTGTTCACTTGTTTATGTAATATTTGCATTTTCTCTTTGACGTTTGTAATGTTTTCCAGGTTTGAATGCCTATGGATGTGGCCAATAAATGGGGCCCTTCTGTGGAGTCTAAATCAGCACAGATCCAGCAAATTGATAGATTTCATACATGATCAGTCCATTGTCTTGCTGGGAAAAAAAGATGATGAATGAAAAGGGACTGCAAAGAGAGTAAGGGTAAAAAAGAAAATTTAAAAAATGGTTAGGATTTATTTTTCATTATTGGAGCGACAAAGATGGACTGAGGTGAAGGTGGGATTAAAAATGTGAATGAGACCTAATAAGATAATAATGAATATTATTGAGTTTATTTCATTTGATGAAAATCAAGTCTTGTCCTGGTTCTTGTGTTAGCTCTCTTCATCAAATGCCATTCACTTTTGGGTGACTTAAGCCTAATATTACCAGTATTAAATGTACAGGCCTGGTCTGCAGTCTTGGGATAGTGTCTATGTCAGATGATCTCTGATTCTGATCCTTGTTCATTTTGAGCTTTAGATGTCCAGTAGGTATGGATTTCCAGGCAGCATAGGAAGTTTCTTTAAAGAAAAATGTGAATCCAAGAATCAATGCTTTCTAATTTAGCTGCACACAATTAAGTTAGAAGTACCTAGTAGGGTCCTTTCTAATCAGGTTGAGTGTATCTTTGTGGAGATGTCTTTGCCAATATACAAATTACCAGGCTGAAGGTTGCAGTTTTGGATATCTTTCTGTCCCAAGAGTACACTGTAAAACGGTTGCTCTAGCAGGGTTTCATTTATCTTTATTGTTTTGATTGTTTATTGGCAATAAGTTAGCATGTTTTCTTTTATGAGGCAAGGCTCATATATTCTATAATTTCCTTAGGTTTCTGTGTTATCATTTCAAATGAAGATAACTCATGTTTCTCTACTAACTATAGTTAGTACTAATATTTTGATGGTATCTTTCATCATTTGTAACATATGTTCCACAAGAATGCAAGGTGCTGGTGGTGGGGTGATGTATGGGAGTCTGTATGTTATGCATGCATGTTCTGAAAGCTAACCAATTTGTAATTAATAAATGAGGAAAAGAAACTGACAGGCTAACATAATAATATTAGTAATACAAATAATTAATAATACTACTAATAAAGAAGACAGTTGGATGAAATTCTTATAGCACTGAAAGAAAACAAATGCCAGGCAAGAATTTTTTATCCTGCAAGACCCTCTTTCAGAAAGAGGGAGAGAATAGGATATCTTTTGATAAACAAAAGCTAAAGGAGTTTCTTACCACTGGCCCTGCACTACAAACAGTGCTAAAGGGTATTCTTAAGACTTAAATGAAAGGACACTAGACAGTGGTATGTACCTTAATTCCTACAGGTGGCAAAATGCAAATGCATTAAAAGTAATGATAAATTATTGTTTTTTATGTACAATGTACAAAGACATAAGCAATAACAATCTCAAAAAATTGTGGAGGGACAGAATGGTGTAGGAAAAGTATATGTGCAGCTTCACTGACCAATATAAGAAAGAGATGATACAAAACTGAAAATCAGAAATGCAAAGGGGGCATTACTATCAACCCCACTGAAATAAAAATGACTATAACAGAATACAAAAAACAGCTATATGCCAATAAATTAGATAATCTACATTAATTGGACAAATTCTGAAAAACACAGAAACTACCTATATTGACTCAAGAAGAAATAGAAGATCTAAAGAAACCAATTACTAGGAATGAGATTGAATCAGTAATAAAAAACCTCCCAGCAAATAAAAGCGTAGGACCAAATGGCTTCACATGGGAATACTACCAATCACTCCAAGAAAAATTCATTCCAATTCTGCTAAATTCTTCCAAAAACTTGAAGAAGCCAGAACATTTCCTAACTCATTCTATAAGTATATCACCCTCATAGCAACTACCCCCACAAAAAATAGATACAACAAGAAAATAAACTACGGACCTATACCTTTTATAAACATGGATACAAACATCCTCAACAAAATACTAGCAAACCAAATCCAACAGTATATTAAAATTATACACCTTGATCAAATGAGATTAATCCCTGGTATGCAAGGATGTTTCAACATGGGAAAAATGAATATAATACACCACATTAACAGAATGGAGGGGGGAGAAAACCATGATAATGTCAATTAAGGCACAAAAGGCATTTGACAAAATACAGTACCCTTCTTTGATAAAAACACTTAGAACACTAGGAACAGAAAAGTTCTTCATCATGATAAAGAGCACATATGAAAAACCCAGAGCTAACATCCTAACTAATGGTGGACGATTGAACATTTTCCCTCTAAGATCAGGAACAAGACAAGGATGCCCACTGTGACAGTTTCAAGTTCTTTATGAATTCCAAAATGGATAATATTATGGTCTTGAACTAATCCATTCCTGTGGGTGTTGGACATTTTGATTGTACTACATCAGTGAAGTGTGTCTCAGGCTGGGTTTCCACCCTCTTCCTAGAGATTTAGATAAATGGAGACATAGAGAATGACAGAGAATGGAAGCTGATATTTTTCACTTTACCATGAAAGAGGATGAGGATTGCTAGCAATGAAAGCCTACTCATTAACTCACTAAGAGCCTGCAACCAGGGAGAAGCTAAATGCTGAAGAAGGAACCATATGACTGATAGCCCACAACTGAACTTTGGAAGAAAAATGAACAGCTGAGACTGAGAAAGGAGGCTTCGAAAGAGTCAAGACCTATGACTGGTTGCTCACAGCTGAGCTCCAGGATATAATAGATTATGGAGTCTCAAGGAGGGACCTCAGCAGAGATCAACTGCCATGTTTATCATGTGGCAAGACACCAGGATCACAAGTAGCTGATTTTGTTGAAGAATGCATCTCAAATGATGCTTTGATTTGAATATTTCATGGCATCAAAATGGCAAGGTGTACCCTAAATGAAATTCACATTATAAAAGTCAACCACTTCTGGTACTTTGTATTGACACCCCTTTGGCAAACTAAGACAACCAATGTCACTGCTGTTATTCAACATTGTACTGAAAGCTCTTGCCAGAGAAATTAGGCAGGAGAAAGAAATAAAAGGCATTAAATTTGGAAAGGTAAAACAAAACCTTCCTACTTTGCAGATGATATGATTTTATATTCAGAAAATCCTAAAAAATACACAATAAGGTACCAGGGCTAAAAAATGAATCCAACAAAGTGGTGGTGTAAAAGATCAACAGCAAAAAACAGTAGTGTTTCTATACACAAGCAATAAACAATCAGAAGATGAAATCAAGAAATGAATTCCATTCACAATAGGAACCAAAAGAATCAAATATCTAGGGACAATTCTCACCAAGGATGTAAAGAAATTTTCCACAGAAAACTACAGGACATTGCTAAAAGAAATCAAATAAGATCTTAATAAATGAGAGTATATTCTGTGTTCAAGGAGTGGAAGACTAAATATCATTAAGCTATCAATACTACCCAAAGCAATTTATATATTCAATGCAATCCCAATCAAAACTCGAACAACCATCTTTGCAGAAATAGAAAGCCAATCATTAACTTTATATGAAATGCTATTTTACCCAAAATAGACAAAGGTATCATGAAAAAGAAGAATGAATTTGTATGACTCATACTTCATGATCTTATAACTTATTACAAAGCCACAATAATCAAAATAGCATGGAACTGGCACAAGGACAGGTGTAGATACCAATGGAATCAAATTGGGAGCTCAGAAATCAGCCCTCATATTTTGGCCAACTGAATTTTGACAAGGTAGAAAAGACTGCACAATTGGAAAAGAATAGCCTCTTCAACAAATGGTGTTGGGAAAACTGGATCTCCCTTTGAAAAAAAAAGAAGAGCCCCTAACACATGCCATATACAAAAATCAACTCAAAATGCATCACAGACCTTAATGTAAAAGCTAAAACTATCAACCCCCTAGAAGAAAGTGTAGGCAATCAAATTCAAGACCTTATGTTAAGCAATTGTTTCTTAACTATACCCAAAGCACAAGTAACAAAAGAAAAAATATGTAAATGGGACCTTATAAAAATTAAAAATTTTTATTCTCAAAGGACTTTATAGTGAAAGGGAAATGATAACCTACACCATAGGGGAAAATATTTGGAAACCACATATGTGATAAAGGGTTACTATCCAGACTATATAAAGAAATCCTTCAATTTAACAGGAAAAGAGAAGCAACACAACTTAAAAAAATGTGCTAAAGATTTGAACAATATATGCAAATGGCCAGAAAGCCCATGAAAAGGTGCTCAACATCATGAGCCATCAAGGAAATATAAATAAAAACCACAATGAGATACTATTCACACCAATTAGAATGGCTGCTATAAAAAAACAACAACAAGTGTTTAAGAGGGTCTGTTGAAATAGGAACACTCATTCATTGATGGTGACTATGTAATATGGTGCAGCCATTGTGGAACACACTCTAGCAATTCCTCAAAAAGCTACATATGGAACTACTTTGTGGACTGGCAATTCCAATACTAGATATATACCCCAAAGAACTGAAATCAAGGACTCAAACATGCATTTACACATGATGCTCATAGTTAGCATTGCCAAAATATGGGAGCAGCTCAAGTGTTCATCATCTGATGGATTGATAAATAAAATGTGGTATATGCATACAATGTAATGCTTTTCAAACTTAAAATGTAATTAAATTATGATACAAGTGACAAGATGGATGAACCTGGTAGATATAAGTTTGTTCGAAATAAGCCAGGCAAAATGGAGAAATATTGTATTATATTACTGATTTGGACAAGTCAGAATGAGCATACTCATAGCCAGGATCTAGAATATATATAACCAGGGGATAGGGTGAGGATATGGAAAGGTAAGTTAAGGCTTAAAATGTGCAATGTTCCTATTTGGAATAATGGAAATATATTGGTAATTGATGGTGGTGATGGTAGCACTACATGGTGAACAAAATTAACATCGCTGAAATATATATCTAAATATGCTTAAAAAGGGAAATGTTAGATCATGTATATGATAACAGAATACATTTTTTAAAAATTCTATGGACCTGCACTACAGAAACAGAAAACCTTGAGTTAAACCATGAACTTTAATTAATTGTACAATTATAAAAATTTGATGTCATCATTTATAATAAATGTTCCACACCAATGCAAATTGCTGTTGTTGGAGTGGTATATGTGAATCCTGTATTTTATGCATGATTGTTCTGCAAATCTGAAAATTCTCTAATAATTCTTTTAAAAGCACATGCTGAAGTAAGGAGATTAGATGTCTTTAGCTCTAGAAAATGATGTTAGGTTAGCCTGTTCCAACAATGCTAATGTATTGGCAAAAAGGTACAAACCAAAGAGGGTTGAGTAGAAGCAATAACATGTAAAGTTGCCAGAATACATGGATGAAGGATGCCACAGTGGCAGTTCTGAGCAGTTATCTAGAGGGAAAACTGGGATTCAAATGCATGGGATCTCTGGGAGCATGAAGAAGAGTAAAGATTGGAGGAAATTGCAATTGAAGATGCGTCTGGAAAAAAAATACCATTAATAACTATAAAAAAGAAAGTAATCAGGTGTCTTGATGACACACAGGAAGAGATACCTGCTCAAAATCAGACAGTAATGAAAGAGGATAGCCCTGCAGAATTAGTAGAAATAACAGAAACCTTTAAACAAAAAGGTTGCGAGAGCACACCTGCTTGGTTAGATTATGGGATGTAAGAGGAAATGGCATTATGCTTCTAGGAATAAAATTGACAATAATGGCCAGCATAATTACACCTTTCTGTCTTCATCAGCATCTTCACCAGGCACAGCAAGGACCAGACGTCATTCAAAAAATATTAGTATGGCACATTTAAGCTGCAAAATTGGTCTGGCCTAATGAAGGGGATATACCATTTGCAATAGGCAAATGGTCATCCATAGAAAAATTACAGAATATAGTCAGAGAATTAGTAGGCATCATATGATGAACTTTTGTGGATCTGATGATGAAATGTTCACAGACAGTATAAAGGATAAAATCTTCCAAATCATGCTTCCAGCCTGGAATAGGACATTAGTAGATATTCTAAGCCCACTAGTTGGCTAGGCCATTCACCAGATGGCACAAGCAAGAGCAGACCCAGGTGAGATGCAATTAATTTGATCAAAAATTGTAAAGAAATTAACCAAAGAGGTCTTGCAAAAGAAGGGAAATAGTGGGCCCATACATGTAACCTTTAAACCATTATAGGCTGATCTAATTGTTGCAGTCAACCCATTAAAAAAACAAAAGACAACCTAATGTTATATTAGTAGGTCTCTGACAAAAGCTGCATAAGGAGTAAAGATATCAGCTACTGCCTAAATGTGAATCTGTGCCACGTGTTATTACTCCCTCAGCAGCTCCTGAGGAAAGTAAGTCTGGTATAAGGGAGTGGATACCCCTGTCTCTGAAGGCTAGGCCTGGGGCCAAAGTAACCTGCAAATATGGGTGACACCAGGTGAACAGAAGGTCTCACGTAGAGCTAGATACCCACTGGTCTCCACAAAACCATTTGCACATTGTAGCCCTTATTGATAATGGAGCACAGTGCACACTGACCTATGAGAATCCCTATGAGAAGACCTATGGGCTTCTAAAAGTGATAGAAGCATATGATGGGAAAGCCATATGAGTAGTGCAAACTACCCAAACTTTACAAATGGGATAACTCACCCTCTAAAATTCTGTCATATATATTTCTCCCATACCCAAATATATACTAAGGGTCACCACCAGTG
>JAQZBX010097777.1:0-11652 GCA_029593785.1 Cabassous unicinctus | reverse complement strand
TATATTAAAAAAGAAGAAAGAGCTAAAATTGAAGACCTAACTTCACACTTGGAGGAATTGGAAAAATAAAAACAAAATAAACCTAAAGGAAGTAGAAAGAAGGAAATAACAAAGATTAAAGCAAAACTAAATGAAATAGAGAATAAGAAAGCACTAAAAAAAATAAAACCAAAAGGAGGTCCTTCAAGAAGATCAATAAAATTGACAAACCCTTAGCCACACTAACAAAGAAACAGAGAGAACAGATGGAAATAAACAAAATAAGAAATGAGCAAGGGGATATCACTACTGACCCCACAGAAATAAAGAGTATCATAAGAGGATCCTTTGAAAAATTATATGCCATCAAGAATGATAATTTAGAGGAAATGCACAAGTTTCCAGAAACTCACAAACAGCCTACATTGATGAAAGAAGAAATTGATGAACTCAACAGTCCAATTACAAGTAAAGAGATAGACTCAGTCATTAAAAACCTCCCAACGAAGAAGAGCCCAGGACCAGATGGCTTCACAGCTGAATTCTACCAAACATTCCAGAAAGAGCTAACACCAATTTCTGCTTAAGCTCTTCCAAAAAACAGAAGTAAAAGGAATATTGCCTAACTCATTCTATGATGCAAACATCACCCTAATACCAAAACAAAACAAAGACACCACAAGAAAGGAAAATTAAAGACCAATTTGTCTAATGAACCTAGATGCTAAAATCCTCAACAAAATACTTGCTAATAACATTCAGCAATATACCAAAAGACTATACACCATGACCAAGTGGGTTTTATCCCAGGTATGCAAGGATGGCTGAATATAAGAAAATCAATCAATGTAATACACCACATAAACAGATTGAAAGAAAAAAATCACATGATCATTTCTATAGATGCAGAAAAAGCATTCGACAAAATACTGCACTCTTTCCTGATAAAAATACTGCAAAAGATAGGAATAGAAGGAAACTTTCTGAATATGATAAAGTGTATATATGAAAAACACAAAGCTAACATCATCTTCAATGGTGAAATCCTTAAAGCCTTCCCTCTGAAATCGGGAACAAGACAAGGATGCCCACTATCACCAGTTCTATGTAACATTGTCTTAGAAGTACTTGCTCGAGCACTGAGGCAAGAAAAGAATATAAAAGGCATCCAAATTAGAGAAGGAGAAGTAAAAATTTCATTATTTGCCAACGACATGATCCTATACATTGAAAGCCCTGAGAAATCTACAACAAAGCTGCCAGAACTTATAAAGGAGTTCAGTAACATCACAGGCTATAAGATCAATGCTCAAAAATCAGTAGCATTTCTGTACACCAATAACGAGCAATCTGAGGAGGAAATCAAGGAAAAAATACCATTAACAATAGTAAGTAAAAGAATCAAATACCTAGGAATAAATTTAACTAAAAATGTAAAGGACTTATATACAGAAAACTACACAACACTGTTAAAGGAAATCAAAGAAGACTTAAATAAATGGAGGAATATTCCCTGTTCATGGATAGGAACAATAAACAGAATCAAGATGTCTGTCCTACCCAAACTAATCTACAGATTTAATGCAATCCCAATAAAAATCAACTCTGTTATTTTTAAGAAACTGGAAAAATTAACTTCAAAATATATTTGAAAGGTAAGATGCCCCGAATTGCCAAAGACATATTGAAAAAAAAAATGAAGTTGGAGATATCAAATTACCCGACTTTAAAATATTCTACAAATCTACAGTGCTCAAAACTGCATGGTATTAGCACAAGGATAGACATACTGATGAATGGAACTGAATTGAGAGTTGTGCTATAGATCCTCACATATACAGTCATCTGATATTCGACAAGGCCACCAAGCCCACTCAGTTGGGAGATAATGGCCTCTTTAACAAGTGGTGCTTGGAGAACTGGATATCCACATTCAAAAGAATGAGAGAGGAATACCATCTCACATCTTATACAAAAATCAACTCAAGATGGATCAAAGATCTAAATATAAGAGCCAAAACCATAAAGACCTTGGAAGATAATGTAGGGAAGCATCTACAGGACCTTGTAATAGGAAATGGTTTCATGAACTTCACACCCAAAGCATGATCAGCAAGACGAAAAATAGATTAATGGATCTCCTCAAAATTAAAAACTTCTGCAGCTCAAAGGACATTATTAAGAAAATAAAAATGCAGCCTACCCAATGGGAGAAAATATTTGGCAACCATATATCTGATAGGAGCCTAATATCTTGCATATATAAAGAAATCCTACACCTCATAAATAAAATGACAAAAAACCCATTTATAAAATGGGCAAGAGACCTGAAAAGACACTTCTCCAAGGAAAAAATGCAAATGGCTTAAAAGCACCTGAAAAATGCTCGACATCACTTGCTATTAGGGAAATGCAAATCAAAACTACAATGAGATACCATCTTACACAAATCAGAATGGCATCTATTAAAAAAACAGCAGACTTGAAGTGTTGGAGAGGATGTGGAGGAATAGGAACCCTCATCCACTGCTGGTGGGATGGTGGAATGGTCCAGTCACTGTGGAGGATAGTTTGGCGGTTCCTCAGAGAACAAACAATAGATATTCCATATGATCCAGCAATTCCACTGCTGGGTATATACCCAGAAGAATTGAAAGCAAAAACATGAACAGATATACGCACACCAATGTTCATAGAGTGGCATTGTTCACAATTCCCAAAAGTTGGAATCAGCCATGGTGCCCATCAACATATGAATGGATAAACCAAATGTGGTACATACATACAATAGACTATTACTCAGCTGTAAGAAGGAATAAAATACAAACACATGGAATAACATGGATGAATCTTGAAGCCCTTATGTTGAGTGAAGCAAGCCAGGCATTGAAGGATGAACTCTATATGTCCTCACTGATTTGAATTGAGGAAAGTAAGCAGTGTCTGAGAACCATTGTCTGAAAGATAGGTTAACAAGGGAGAGAAAGAGAAGAGAAGGTTGTGAGCCATCACGCATATGGACATATTCTATGGTAAAATGACAGAGTATAGTTGCATATTGAACTATAGGACAGGTGGGTAGTGATATTACTGGGTTTGGTGGTGCAGGGTTGAAAGGTGGGTAGGTTAGGAAGGGCAGGTTAGAATACTGAGGATACTGTGGGGAGAGCTGGGAGGGGGACTAGGTGAACATGGGATTTGTGGGTAAGATGTTGAAAGTGCAGGAGTGGGAATGCTCCTATGGCAGTATAACGAGGTAGTGTCACTGGTTTAGGGTGTAGGTTGTAGGAGAATTCAGGAAGGGGTGCATCTGGAGTAGGCTTCTGGGGAATGTGTGAGTGTTCATCCTGTCATAATGTGTTGTGTCAGGGAGTGGAGACCCACACGGTAAGTGGGAAGGAGATGGACCCCCATCTTTGGGAGGACTGATTCACCCAGAAACAGACAGGTGGGTGTCTCTTATGTGCAAGGGTGGATCCTAATAGGAGAGGATAATCAGCATATCAAGACCTCTTGTTGCATGTAACTATGAATCTTGTCATCCAATGCATCAAGACACGGGAGTGTCATGTGCCCCAGGGGGATGGGGAGGAAGGAACAGAAAAGATCAAACAGGGGGTATTTAGTGGTCATGTGAAATGTTTTTCATTACCTTACAGTAATGGTCACAGGACATGGTAAATATCATCAAAAATTATTAAGCTCTACCGTCTAAATTGTAAACTATACTGTAAACCATTGACAATGTTTAGTAGCTATATTTCATTATCTGCACAACAGTTATAACAATGCTAAAATCCACATAAAAAAAGTTTTAACAGGGGGTGAGGAAAGGGGGAGGGGTTGGGTATATGAAAGTCTCTAGTATTCTGTGTGTGACTTTGTTGTGACCTAAAACTTCTTTGAAAATTAAATGAAAATTCAGGAGACACTGGAGAGTGAGAGGGGGCAGGTGCCACAGTACAGACTGGAAACTTGATAATGCAGTGATAAATGGAAAAATGTTAAAAAAATTTTTAAATTTTTTTGTTTTGTCCCATTTTTTGAATATCCCAATCCTTTAATTTAATTTTATTTCTAGTGTTTTTTTTTATGTTTCCATGTATTTTACCTCTTATATTTGAATTTATCTTTATTATTTTATTTTCCTATTAATTGTATTTGGATATTATATTGGCTTCATCTTCAAGGAAGGTTTGGATCACAGAAGGGTTACAGAGGGGACAGGAGAGGATCATTGGTGGGGGGTGTCTGGGATCGGGCATTCATGGGAAGAAGTTCACCTAAATATACATGAAATATATATAAAATTTTTCAAATGATCAAGGGGTAGGGCATGGTCACAGTGGGAAGACGATCACTCAATAAATGAGGGAATACTGAATTCCCAGCCTGGAGAGCTCTGCCACATTCTCCAAGGGAGCAGAAGCAGTCCCCCGAGTGCAGGGGCAGTGTCTGGCAAAGGAGGATGGTCCACTGATGGGTTCTTGTTATTGATGAGTAGCCTTACAAGTCTTTGCTCTTGTAATTGAAACTTAGCCTACTATTATGGGGTGCCTGAGGGTTGCCACCTGATAGCCTCCTTGTTGCTCAAATGTGGCCTCTCTCTAAGCCAAACTCAGCATATGAATGCATTACCTTCCCCCCCAGCATGGGACATGACTCTGGGGATGAGCCTCCCTGGCAATGAGCAATTAATAACAAGTGCCAACTGGCAAAACGGCTGGAAAGAAACCTTGAATAAAAGGGGGACAAGGTAAAGACAAATGAGTTCATGTGGCTAAGAGACTTCAAAGAGAGTTGGGAGGTCATCCCAGAGGTAACACTTATGCACACCTCAGTAGGATCTCACCAAAATGGATATCACCCTACACAGAGGAGCTCCTGATGGCTATGGAGACACCCAGGTCCTATACTAGGGGGGATAGCTCCAGAGATTGATGCCTTATCAGTGGGCTATGCTTTGGAATCTATGCTCCTGAGAGTGACAGAGTTGGACTCAAAAAGTCCTCCCTGCACATGGTCCATCAGTCCATTCTATTCAAACCTATATGTGATGCTGGAGTTTGTAGGTGTACTACCAGAGACTGGAGCCTCTGGCCTGCCCATGTGCCAGCTGTGCCTGGAATCTTGGTGGAGCTGCATCTCCTACTCTACAGCTCAATGGACTCACCCAAGTCACCTGGTGAGGAGGTGATGATGGACAACGGCCATCCCAGGGAATGTTGAGAGCCTGCAGCTGAAGGCAGGATAATCCCATCCACTGTATCTGCGGGATATAAGGACCCTCTCACTTGGAGATGGAGTGGACATCACCATCCCAAACTCCTCAGGATTGGGGGAAGAGCTATGGACTAGAGTGGACTTAATGGTATTCCATTATAGACATATTGTGATTCAAGCAATGGAAGAAATTACAACAGTGAGGTGGAGCCAGTGGCCACTGGACACTTTTGGAGCAGGGAAAGGAAAAGCAGTTGTAATACAGGTGCTTTTTCAGGACTTGGGAATTATCCTGAGTGACATTACAATGACAGATATAGGCCATTTTACATCAGCATATAACATGCAGAACTGTGTGGGAGAGAGTGTGGTCTACAATGTGAACTATGGTTCATGCTTGGTGGCAAAGCCCCAGGATGTATATATCATTTGCAGATGATGTGCCACACTAATGAAAGATGTTTATGTGGGATGTTATGGGAGGTGTGGGAGGTGGGAAACATGGGAATCCCTGTAATTTTTGTGTAACATTTATGTAATCTAAGCATCTTTTAAAATATATATAAACAACTTGTGTGTGTCCAATATGCCAGAAAGGGTTATACTGGATCAATGAATCCCATTCTAGACATCATAAGAATGGCAGTCTCATTAATAAGTTGGGAAACTTATGAGGAAGAGACTTATTATACCAATGGGGAGCTTATTTGAATATTCCTCACATTTCTGATATAGCTAAACATCTTATTACTCTGGCTGTTAAGCCTCTTCAAACAGATTCTAGTAAGCCTTCTGAAAATGTGGAGGTGGAGGATTCTGTCCCGGATCAGCTTGAGGCCGATTTACATTTGTATGACAATGAATGTTCTGAAAGTGACCATCCAGAGCCTCCTACAGAGGTTTGTGTTGCTATATTTACCACAAGGTGTCCCTACAGCACTTTTCAAGCTATTAATAACCCTTCAGCTCCAGCTGTCTATGTTAACCCTTCAGTTCCAGCTGCAGACGTTGATGTGCCTAAAGAGACTTCCCTTAACCCACCATTTGCCCCAGCATTTAACCCTCAGTCAAGTTCCCTAAACCCCTTTTTTGAGCCATCTTTAAATCCTCCTAAAGCATCTGTGAAAATTCCTTTACCACAGACCACACTCAGAAAAGCATAGCACAAGCAAGTAAAGCAGGTGATCCTGAAGCTTTGCAGCTTTTTTTGGGTTGCAGAACCTGTTTTAACTGTGGAAAGGCTGGTCATTATCAAAAGGATTGTAAAAAGCAGCCCTCCCAACAGCACCACCTGTTCGAAATTCACAATGGATTAATGTTAATTTCACCCCCACAAATTCTTGGGGAAACTTATGCATGGGCACCTAGTGAAGTGCCAGCCTGGACTTTGTCACTACCAAAAAAATAATACTTAAGAAACAAAATAAAGTCTGTCTAGCCAATTCAGAAGTAAATGGGACTATTCCAAAAAAATGTAGTAAGGTTAATATTAGAAAGATCTAGCATTAGTTGCAGGGGCATCACTATTCTGTCAAAGAGTTAACTAAAATAAGGAAAACATTCCAGCAGCAACTTTGTAAACCTTCGACTGCCTACATAATGTTAAGGCTGTGGGATGATGAGGCTAATAAAATTAAAACACTGGAAAAGTAAGAAAACTTAGCAATACAGTTTCCAGAAAAATTCTCAAAAGCAGTAAAATCAAAGATATGTTTCTATTGATGTGTTGTAACTTGTTTTGTGTTTGTCTGTTCAGTGTCAGTGTATAGATACCTCCAGATGGTAATATTAAATTTATAAATGAAATTATTATAAGACCTCTATTCAAATGGCCAAAATTAAATAAGCACTTATATTAATAACTAAATATGCATATTAATTTAAAATAATAAAAATAGTTATGATTAAATTAAATCATTATTCTAACAAGTTTGTTTAATGTTAATGGTAATTGTATCTTGTCAGAAGTTTGCTTGGAAAGTTTCCAAAATCATTGTGGTAACTTAAGTACAGAAGGTATGTAGAATGTGCTTTTATTATAAAAGAAAAGAAAGTAATTTTATCCCAAGATAAAATGACTACTTATTAAAACAATGTTAAAGTTTTATCAAAGTTTCTCAAGTCATTAATCTGTTTTAGTAAAAGTTTACACAGTTTTTCTCCTGAATAATCAGTATACAAAAAAGAAAGTCTGTTTTATCAAAGTAGATTATTATATTTTAACCTTCTCGTTTCCTTGAAGAAACAAGTTTTTATTACTTTTAAAAGAACATAATGTTTAAACCTGCTTTCTCAAAAAGTATCTTTTTATGTCAAACTGTTACATTTGGTCTGTGATGTAGAAACAGATAAAATATCAAAAATAGTTAAGTTTGTGCGATATATTATAAATTGAATGAAGTATTCAAAACCATTGTACAATTAAAAGAAATATTCTAACTTTATGACAAAGTTGTATAAACAAAAAGTTCATATGAATACTTTAAAAGTGTATAAAATTCCTGAAAATTTAATAATATTTCAGTATAATATTAAATAAAAGTATAATGTTGTTAATCATTATTTTAAAATATAATAATAATATGTGTCACAAAAACTACCTCTCTGCCTAAATATCAAAAGACAGATGCTTTAACTTAAGTTTATCTGATTTACCCCACCTCTGCAAATGAAAAAGAAAACATGTCTATAACTACAGAAAGAAAGCAGCCATTATGGGCTGCCAGGGGTAGTACATAACAGTAAATTATAATAAATTAAAATAACACCACTGCAATGTGCAGCAGTCCCAAATATTACCAGCTTGTTACAAAAAATTAATCTTAAACGAGTCAAGCTGGCCCACATTCCCCTTTCTGTAAAATAGCCAACAATAAATCAAGTTTATATTCAACAGTGTGCGCTACAGCCCCAATTCTAATTATAATGTTAACAACAAAACCAATGCAGGTATTAAAATTACAAGTTAATGTATTGCCCCACAGCCCAAATAGGAAATAATAATTTGGTTTTACGTATGCCTCAAACTATACAAAATAAAAAAATTAAGGTCATTCTAATCATGCAACTAAGAATTTTAAACACATAAAAAATAAAATTTTATTCACTGGATGTCTGCTGGCTAAAAGTTTTGTTATTTTTTGTTGTTATATAAACTACTGTAGTTATGAATTATGTATAACATACTTAAATACTAATCAAAACTTTAATGCACTACATTGCATACTGAAGTAATTTAATAACTTGTATGTTACACATAAATGTATTTTATTATATGTATATGTAAATCTTAACATTTTTCATATTTCAGGAAAAATAATGGAAACTAAAATAGTAAGCACATCAAGGATGTTTTGCAACAAATTAAAAAAGATAAACTACATTTCTAAAGTTGTAGTCCTCCCTGGAGGAGCAGGCCAGTCTCCCAGGGACTGATGCATAAACCTTAAAAGATACTGCCCAAGGAGTGTTGTGTTCCTTCCTGGGGAGGCTGGCCCCTTCCTCAGGAATGAGCAAAATACTCCTAAACACAGTCAACCAAAACTCTAGTATCAGTTGCTAATTCAACACTTCCCAGCTAAAAGCTAAATATTGGTAAGTATATATATAAAACTGCTCTATTTATCTGTCATTCCATAACTTTGTTCAATATTAACTTAATCTTTTAATTGATTATGTTATTCATGTTTCTTACTCTAATTGTCAGTATAAGCTTATTAAACTAAATATACATATTAACATTTATCTTGTATCCATCTAGGACTCTAGCCAACAATAAACCAAGTATATCAGTGTGTTCCCTCGTTTGGTAAGCATGTGAATGTATGTATACATATTATAAAAGATTGGAATATATCAGTTAAACCCCTGTTTATAAACAATCTTTCACTTATTTTATATTCTTTTGATTATTAACAAAAATACATTAAATATCAATAAAAGATCCTGTTGCAAGAAATGTTCAATACACCCACCACGTGTCAATATTATGTCTTTAAGGCTTTATGCCTTACTCATTCTGCCTTCCCACAAGCATGTATTTACCCTCATTGCAGCCCCCTCAAAAACAGTTTTAACACAACTCTATAAACATCTCCAACATTCTCTTATGCAAACAAATAACTCCAAGGGTCAAGCTATTGTAGAAAAAAGAAATCACTTACTAAAATTAATGTTGCAAAAACAAAAAGGGAGAGATGGAGGAGAATCTGCTAAAGACAAACTATCTAAAGCATTGCTTATCTTAAATTTTCTTAATAGACAACAAATTTCTAATACCACAGCAGCAGTAAGACAATGGGAGTTTAATAAAAAGAATGAAAATTAAAAATGCAAATAACTGACATATTGGAAAAATGAAACAACCAATAAATAGGAAAAAGGAGAGGTAAAAATTTGGGAACGAGGTTTTGCTCTTATCATTACAGAAACAGGAGAATGGCAGTATATCCCCTCCAGAAGAATCAAGCCTAGAGTTGAAGATGCTGCCAAAACTTAAACTATGGACATGGTGGTTTCACATTGGATTAATTATAGGTAAAGTATAAGGTCAAGGTAAGATACCTTATCATAATTACACTTATTGGGCATACATTACCAACCCACCTCTTTTAGAGCTGTTAACCTGGGCTAATGAGTCTTACCCAATTTATCTTAATCAATCTCACCATTTTCCAGGACCTATAGACTTATGGCTACCCTTAAAGCCAAAAGAAGAAGGGAAATTTATAGAAAATTTAACTTTACCTTTTATAGACCACCCTCTTTGTATTGGACATGATTCTGCATGCATGCAACCTCAAAATCGCAGTGTAGTTTTAACAGAAAAAAATCAAACTCGAATTTAAATTCTAATTTTTCCCTTCTATACCATATAAATCAGAAAATATGGTAAACCTTACATGTCTCTCTCAAAACAGATTACTTAATGACAAATGGCATTTATGTCATGGTTTTATAGAGGTTGTGTTGTTTAATGATTCCTATGGAATTGTAAAGGATCGGGCCCTTATAGGAATGCTGAAGCCTGTTAAAAACACAACCATATCTTGGTTCATTAACAATTCAACCATAACCACTAATAACAGTAATCCTTATTTCTAGAATTTTGGTAATACGGCATTTACTAACAGCTCAATAAATTGGAAAAATCAAGGAAGACTTATCCCACAACCATAGGACACTAAACTTAACTCAAAATTATTTGTGGAAATTATTTTGGGGAACTGGCCCAATTTTCAAATGGCAAGGCAATGAAACCAATATTACCAGTTTAAAAAGAAAATCAACTAAATTTCTTATAGTATGTGTATGAGATCCTATAGTTTTTATCATTGGAAAAGTAACTTTTGGTGAAAGGAATGTAAGCTGCTCCAATTGCTCTTTATTTACATGTCTTAAGAATACATATTTGCAGGAAAATCAAACTCTTTTTATAGCAAGAAGAAGAAAAGGGCTATGGTTACCAGTTTGAATGACCAGACATTGGCAACAGTCTCCAGAATCCCAGTTGCTGTGGCACTTCCTTGACCATTATTTAAAAAGAACTAAAAGACTCATTTGACTTTTAATAGCAAGAATTTTGGGACTGATTGGCATCATAACCACTGCAGCCATCACTGGCACAGCCCTGCATCGAGTCTAGACTCAACAAAATGTTAAGGACTGGCATAAAAATGCAAGTGAGATGTGGCATAGCCAGTCTCACATTGATATGGAACTGAATAATCATATGAATGACCTTGAAACAACTATTATATATTTGGGTAATCAAATCTATAATTTAAACTTTCTGAGAGCTCTTAAATGTGATTGGAATGAAAGTTCTTTATGTATTACTGCTTTGCCTTATAATAATAGTGAGCATGATTGGGAAGAAGTAAAAAAATCATTTGATTGGATATAAGCGTAATATTTCTTTAGATATTTTAGAATTGCAAAAGAAAGCATTGGAAATGTCTCAAAATAAATTGAAAGAAACCCCTGGTGCAGAATTTTGGAATGAATTGTCTGAAAATTTAAATACTGTCAATCCGTTTCACTGGTGGAAACAAAAAACAGTTCAAATATCATTTTGGAATGGATTAGAAATTATTGTTATATGCATTTTAATTGTTTGTATTTTCAAGGGTAGAGTAATAACGTATTCATAGAAAAAATGAAAAATTAGATCAGATAAATGCACTTATGTTAAGAAACTTAGCCATGAAAAACTAATTTTACATTATTTGTGGTAGAAAGTAGTATACTAATAACCCCTTGATGCTAATATTAATTATCTGCATAAAAGCATGCACATAAGGAACCTGAAGAAGTATAAAATATAAATGAAATTGCCTTCCATGTAAGAGCTCAAAAGCTTGACTGGTAGTCAATGACGGGTAAGATTCTCAGAGGAGAACAACCTAAGACAGGCACAGTCACAAGAGCCTATGGAAGAAGACAAGTGTG
>JAQZBX010097776.1:0-11659 GCA_029593785.1 Cabassous unicinctus | reverse complement strand
GGAATAGAGTGAGATGCTTACCAAAAATACTTAAAAGATTCCTCACACAGGGTATATGACAATGATGCTAGGTACACCTCCAATTGTTAGTTACCACTCCCACAATCATGTCAGAGGAAAGTAGCCCATTTTCAATTATTCTGAAAAGGCTTATTAATAGCTTTCAAGCAGGATACTATCAGTGTAAGGGAGATGTTAAAAAGCCTCATGTAAAGTCTTAGAAATGAATGCTCAAAAATACAGACCTTTACATATTCCCACAGGGTATCAAGATACTAAAGGATGTTGACAGAGAATGTTTGGTGAGTAAAGATAAGCCATCATATAGGAAAGCAGAAATCACCCTTGATGTAGGACAGGACACTCTTGGCTTCATCTTATCTTTGCTGCATTTCAGTTACTGTTCCCAAATTGATTCTGAATTCTTTGACAGACAACAATTTGATTTCTCTCCCAGCATGTGCCACCCAGATTCTCCTGGTCATCTCCTTTATAACCATAGAATTGGCTTTACTTTTGGTGATGTCCTATGATCGTTATATTGCCATTTGCCACCCTCTGCACTATGGGCTCACCATCACCCCACAAATGTGCACGCAAGCAGCTGGTGGCTCATGGGCAAGTGGATTTATCCATTCTTCTCTCCACACAGGTGTAATGTTCAGGCTTCCCTTCACAGAGTCCAATGTGATCCATCAATATTTCTGTGATGTACCTCAGATTTTGAGGAACTCTTCTTCAGATGTTCAGTTTTCTGAGTATATGGCCTTAACTTTAAGTGCTTGTATTATATTAGTATGTTATGCCTTTTTGTTTAAGTCATATAGAGATATATTATCAATGGTGCTTAGGATGCATTCTGTGGAAGCCCGTAACAAAGCCTTATCTACCTGTACCCCACAGTTGGCAATTCTCATATTGGTTTTAATATCTTCTTTGATTGCTGCCTTTGGTCCCCTTGCAAATAAAGCATCTCTCAGTAATCTTCTTACAGCAATATTCTACACTATGATACCCCCATTTATAAACCCCATGATATATAGCATGAGGAACAGAGACATTAAAACTGCTATAAGAAGACTGTTCCACAGATAATTTGTGTTCCCAAGCTAGGTTTATCTTGATGAAAAAATCTGAACATATATTTGAATGAAGTTTTATTTATCTAATATATTCTTAAATCTGAAGCTATCTTTTCTAAACATCCAGAGTTTTGGTTTCCACATATTCTTTTGTTGTTTACATATGTGATATTGAGGTATACAACTGTGTTCTACTTTTTCACTCTATACTTTTGGGTAATTTACACATCCTTCAGGAAAAGATTTTATACACCTTGTTAAAATGTTTTGCATGATGTTAGGATGATTTTGAAATAAAAGCAAAAAATGATATATATGGAGAAAAACATGGATGAATCCCATAATAGGTGTTTATGTATTTGACAGAAATTTCAGTTACAGGATACTACCATTTTGAAGGAGAATATTGAGTGTTTTGAATTCAATAAATCAATTCAAATTTCTCTCGTTCCATTTATCATTCTACAAATGTCTGCACTAAGTAATAAAATGATGGCAATTGTGACAGAACTAAAGAATTAAGGGCATAATAAAGATATAGCTCTTAGATCTGTGTTTAAATTGCTTTCATGATTAAAAAGTGGATTATAATAACATGGCCTTCAAAACCTAATATCCTTTGGAATGTTTTCCTCTCTCCCTGTGATCTGAATGAATAGGCGCATGCCATGTGGATTCTTTTATGCTTTCTGCATAGTGTAGAATAAGAAGATACAAAGTAATATAAGATGTAGCAACAAGTGGATTTGGACTTACTTGCAGAATATCAGATATTGCTTATACTATGTGATACACTTCCCCACTAAAAATATTTTTTAAATTATAATCTCAACATGGAAATAATTTTATGTTTTTCTGATTTTCACTGGATTAGCTAACATTCTGATGGTAAAGTAAACTACTACTTTTATATCTCAGATTGGACCCCATAAAAGCTGCTTTATTTATTTATTTTGTAAATATATTTTATTGCAGCATTTGTGAACTTACAATCATGCACATGTGTAGAATTCCTATACAACACCCCATCATCAACATATCACATCATTGTGGAATATCAGATTATTACCTCTAACTGTGGCCCATAGTTTACATTTGGCATGTTTTTTCCATATCCCCCTATTATGAACACTGTATACCTTTGGAATTGGTGTAAGAATATTTTAGTATTGATGGTAACACATTATAGTGAGTATGGTTTATAAATGGGATTGTGGCTGGAAAGGGTAGTTTAAGGATATAAATGTCAATTGAAAGAAAGCTAGAGAATTACCTGGTACTGAACCAGAGGTGGATGAAAATTGTGGTTAATAGTACAAATGCAAGAATGTCCTTCTGTGAACTAGAATGGATGCATGTTACTATTGCAGGGTGATGGGAATGTGGAGGAGCATTTTAAAAATACAATTAATATAATCTACAAAAGCTATTTTTTACTGGAGGATCCTTATTTAGAAGAGTTTCAGCATTAAGGAAACTTTAACTTTCCTTCTTGTCCTGCAACTGGTAAAATGGACACGCTAGTGTCATCATAGCTCAGTATTGATTATTCATTTATTTAAGTGTGTATGTATGACTATCATGGGCCTATTGTCATCAAAATAATAGTAATCCTAACCCTGATCATGGTGGTAAAGTGAGACAATTTTAGGCTCTGTCCCCTACAGATGCTTTGATAAACTGCAAAAACTGACAGAAACGTATTTCCCAAAACTCCTGAAAAGACCTGATGGACTGCTGTAACGAGGTGAGCATAAAATCAGTAAAATGCATTAAAAAGTGGTAGGATATTGTGACACCATGGTTGAGACATCTTCCTCCCCCACCAGCTAAGTGTGGAGGAAGCCTGAGATCACAGTGTGGATCACCGGTACCACTACTGGAGGGAGCAGAATAAGCCTTGTGCACATACTGAGGGCATGCATGTCTGGTCCAATCTATACGGTGGTGGCCTAAGGGACTTGCCATCTCAGAACTCACCTTGCAGGTAGAAGAAGGCTCATTGAGCAACTTGAATGAGCACTGTGGAAAAGCAATGAAGCAGCACTGCTTGGGACAACAGATGTCTGGCTGTTGGACATACAGTGCAATTGCCTGGTCTGTGAGGAAACTATTTCCTTGGTAGAAGGACACATTTGTGAAATTGTAAACATAGGAATTCCTAAGACCACTTGCACATGAATAAAACAAGATGCATGCACAGTAATGATCATGGAACTACTTTTATTTTCCCTCAAGCTGTCCTTTAAAAATTTTGTAGGGATAAGCTCTGATGAATTGCATTTGCATAGGCAAATCTGCAAAGATTAAGAAAGGTGATTTTTAAGATGTATGTTTTTGCTGGCTCATGACATTCAATCAAAGCTCAGTCATAAGACTAGCTGTATACAAGATTAAGGAAGAAATGCCTCAGAATCTAAATTCTAGTGATAATACTTTAAATATCAAAGGGTTCAGGTTTTAACAAATAGGTACAGAACATATGAAGAAAGAGAAGGTGATGGCCTAGGCAAAGGGGAAGATTAAACATTAGCAGCCAGCATTGAGGAAGACTAGACTTAGGATATAATATCAACAAAGAAATGGTCCTAAATATACCCAAAGAGCTAAAGGAAAACATAGATACAGAACTAAAAAAAAAATCAGGAAAACAATAGAACAAAAACTAAATATCAATAGAGAGATGAATATAATGAAAAAGAACCCAACAGAGATGAAGACCACAGTAAGAGAAATTGAAAATTCCTAGAGGGGTTAAACGCAAAATGAGGGTGAGAGAAAAAAGAATCAGTAGACTTGAAGATGAGAAAGTTGGATTCATTCTCTCTGAGGAGCAGAAAGAGGAAAGAATGAAGCAAATTTTACAGAGACTGAGCAACATGTGGGGCACCATCTAGCATACCAATAATGCATTGTGAGAGTCCTTGAAAGAGAAAAAAGAGAGAAAGGAGCAGAGAGAATATTGCAAGAAACAACAGTGGAAAACTTCCCATATTTAAAAAAATTATATTAATATACACATGTAAGACACTCTATGAAATCCAAACAGTATAAACCCACAAAGCCCAAGGCCATGACAATTTATAAGCAAACTTTGGAATGCCAAAGGTAAAGAGAAAATTCTGAAAACCACAATGGAGAAGCAATTCATCACATACTAGATGGCCTCAATAAGAATAAATGCCAATTTCTCAACAGAAACATTAGAGGAAAGAAGGCAATGGGACAAAATACTTAAAGTGCTGAAAAAAATTATTTCCCTCTAAGAATTTTATACCTGGCAAGAGAGTCTCAAAAATGAAAGAGAGATTGACATTCCTGTTTAAACAAAAGCTGAGGGAGTTTGTCACCCTAGAATTGCTTTATGAGCAACTTTAAGGTGAGTTTTTCAAACTGGAAGGAAATGACACTAGAAAATAAATCAAAGCCACATAAAGAAATAAGATCTCTGATAAGGACATCAATATTGGTCAATATTAATGCCAGGACTCATGTGTTTTTTATTTGTAGCTCTACGTTTTACATTCCACATGATCTAAAAGAGATGAACATATAAAAAGGAAATGATAAAGCAGCTGTTTGGGACTCCTAATACATAAACACATAATTTGTGACAAGAGCTACACACCGGTTGGGGCCCAGAGGGTTGTAGGAATGTAGTTAGTATATACCATTGAAATTAAGTTGATATCTAAATAAATGAGTGTTATAGATTTTGGGTATTACACTTAAGCCCCATTGCAACTACAAAGAAACGATGGGAGAATATTCTAGCTATCAGAGAAAGAAATTAGAATACAGGAACAAATGTGAAGAGAAGATGGCTAGTTAGAAATAATGCTTAGTGGTTGTGGGGTGTCTGTTCCAAGAGATGGGAAAGTATTGATAATAAAAGGTAGTGAGGATATCAAAACTATAAATTTAAGAGATCTCACTGTATGCTGTGTTTGGGAATGGTTCATATAGGAAAGTATATATTGCACACATGTTCCCACAAATTTAAAAATAGAATGTGCAACTAAAGAGACAATGACAATTAAAATCAATTTGTGATACTGGATAGGCTATAGTAAGGGTGGATGGGGGTCCAAAAGTATATTTTTGGTACATATAAAATTTAGAATATAGACTTCAAGCTTTACATATTAATCTTCTTGAAATTCATAATTACATTTAGCTTAGTTACATGAATGGATATCGTTATTCTTAGGAGTGGTACATGACAGTATAAAGTGTTCAGGGAGCATGATGTATACAATCAGCCCTCAAGAGTTCAGAAAATGGATTGATAAATGGATAAACAGAAAGATGGCTATATAGAGGAATTGGTAGATTGATGAATACATAGAATAATACAAATATTTTTTGCAAAATGTTAAAATTGGTTGATGTTTTTATCTGGGGCCATGGTGATGTGCTGGAGTTCTCTTTTTGTGGATCATGGTAATTTTGCTAACTGGGCTATTAATTGGAATGTATTTCAAAATAAAAAAAAATATAATAATCCAATGAACATTTGAAATGTGTTCATATCCCTTCAAAGGCTGAAATTTATCTTTATATTTTCAATATTTCAATAACTGATGACAACATCACATTTTTTTTTTAACAATTAATATTTTACTTCCTGGGTCATGTGCACAACTATTTCCTGGGGAAAACATCACTGTCCATTTTACATTCAAGTAAGAGTTACAAAGGTCAGGGATAAACTTTGCAATCTTTGCTTGTAGGACTTTGCCTACATTTTGCATCAACCCTGAGTTATATTTAAATTTGTATTAATGTATACAATTACTGATCAAGGTATTATCAGGCAGGTATTTGATTATGTAGATCCACTGATTTTTATATGTGTTTTATTGAATTATCATTCATACATGAACATACATAAATAATAAGTTGATAATATAAGTTGTGAAGGTACAAAATAAACATGAATAACATCATACAGGGGTTTCATACATCACTTCTCCACCAACACCTTGCATTGTTGTGAAACATTTGTTACAAACTATGCAAAAGCGTCATCAAAATATTTCTAACTATAGTCCATATCTTACTTTTGGTGTATTTTCCCCCAATTCACCCCATTGTATTTTAATATATTTTTATTACAGAGGTTGTGAATTTACAAAACAATCATGGACATGTATAGATTTCCCATACAACACCCCTTCACCAACACACAACACCATGGTGGTTCCATTACAGATTATGAGATCATATCATCAGACTATTACCACCAATCATGGTCCCTAGCTACATTTGTTATGCTTTTTCCAAACCCCACCATTATCACCACAGAACATCTTTGATTTCGATACAAGAATATTGCAGAAAAAAATAAAAATGGAAGAGCAATAGAATACTATTGGATGTTTTTCAGACCTTGGGTATTAAAAATAAATGGATCTATTGATCTATGGACTGTGTTTAATAGATCCATTGATTTTTAATACCCAAGGTCTGAAAAACTTTCAACAGTTTTCTATTGCTCCTTCATTTTGATTTTTTATTTATAATTTGACATTTTATTTTATAGATTTCTAAATTCTATATGGATATTTTCAAGCAACTGTTTTTAATTGATAATCTCTTCCTAAGTTAGGCTATGTTATTTAAGAAACTTATGTTTTTTCTAAAGTTAATAATTTACTTAGATATTTTTCTTTTAATTTTTAAATCACTAAATTCATTTTATTTCAAGATTAGGATGAGCATTTATTTGTTTGCATATTATCAACAGATTTGCCTTATAATATTTTATTATGAGACATTATCTTCAAATATCTTCAAACTTTCTTAAATATTTTTAATACTTAAAATTATTTATATACGGATATATAATTTCTCTTAGCACTCTAGTATTCTTAAGTCTGTGATTTGTTTTCTGATAGGAAAATATCGGTTCAAAATCATCCTTTGTGTATATAAACTAGATTTTTTTAAATGTCCCACAATCTTCTTTATTGTTTCTGTACATTTGGAGGCATTCAACACAGTTAGTTCTCTTATTTCATATTCAAAATCTGGATATCTTGTAGTGTGTAAAAGTTTGTTTAAAACTGTGAAAGAGACAAATAAAATTGTTTGGTAAGATCTCCTTGGAGCTTAATTGCTGGTGACCTTTTATTTATTGGTATGTAGGAGAAGAAGTGGCGATAAATGTCTTTGGTCCCTTTAATGTCATATAGCGGGCCTCTTTCTTCTCAAAATTTAATCCATAAAAGCTGCCAACAGAGTCTGCTCACAATTTTCTCAGTTACTATTTCAATAGAAAGGCACCCTCCAATATTTTAAGCCCGCTCAACACAACCTACAGAAGGCAGAGTACTGCTGCTGTTAACATGATGAGGCTAAACAAAATTTAAATCAAAATACCAGTTCTCATTGGTATTTCCTTCCAAATGCTCCATATTTCTCAATTTTAAGGTGTCCAAAATTTTGAAAACATCTTTCTACTTGCTAATATACTATTAGCTAAAGTTTCTTGTCCTTCATAGACACCAATTTTCATAAGTTGTCTTCCAAAATGTATTATGATCAACTCATGTGTCCATTGTCATCATTTTCATCCCTGATGATCATAACTATTTATTTCTTAACTATTATTTAGTGGTATCTTCAACAGGATGTGGGATAAGTGTATTTTCCTTATTTTATCTGAATAAAAAGACAAATGGGTGGAATTTCAGTTGGCTTTCAGTCATTAGATGCACACAGGCACTCAGGTCCTACTGCAGCTATGACAAGAACATTCACACTTGTCCTCCAGGTCTTATTTTCCAAATCTTCCCTGCATTAACATGTTAGAGTAGTGGTTGCAGGTTTATTTGATCATGTATCTAAGTTTAGAAACATCATTCCCAACCATGTTCCTACAAACTAAGAAATTTAGATTTTGAATTTGTTGGAACAGAAAGGACAAAATCTCCTAGTGAAGAAGTGGTATGGTGAAACTCTCCCAGCTCAGGAGGTCATCTCTGCTTGTATAGTTACTCATTGTCCAATGGTTGGCACAAACTTTTAGTAGAGGACAAAATCTCACCAGGAGCTGCTCCTCAAATATTGCACAGCTTAAAAGACATAACCATGTCCCAGAAATTGAGGGTAACTCACTTTTCCCCCATAGGGGAGAAATTAAACTAAACTGTAAGCCTTGGAAATGAGACTAGATGGAGTGAGATAATTTTTAAAACCTTAAATGGAACATATATCAGTAACAATATTTCTCATTCCTTAAAGGTAACCACCTTTCTTACTTTAAATGTTGCACTAATTTAAAACAGTTGGACTCAATGGCCAATGATAACAAAACTTTTGTCTTCTCCATAGTGCATGCCTGCTGTGTATTGGCAATATAAATTTTTAATATTCCAGAATATTTCTGAGGTAGATCGAATTATTCTTAAAATTTTAGTGTTTTTCCCTATAAGAGAATAGTGCTCTACTACCCCATTGAGAAAAGATTGACAATATTAATTACAAAGGAAGGGATAATGCGGATTAAAAAGATTGGTAATGCTATGGCATAAACTGTTTTCTATTTGACACTTGGGTGGATGGTGCTCTAACAGCTTGGATTCCACAGTAAATGACTGTGGCCACAAAAAATGGAGAGGAATCTAGAATAAGTGTATCTGAACTGAATATAGAGGGTTCACTTAAGTGTTATATAGACTAAGGTGAATGATACAGTTTTACCTTGTATTCTATGGTGGTGGCAACAATTGACACAACTTATTTATGTTTCTCTTTTCTCAACGTCCTAATTTATACTTTATATTGTCAGTATTGACAATATTTCTAATGTGCTTAGTGTATATACATATGTATATATATTTTTATCTATATATATGTAGATAAGTAGATAGGTAGAAAGGTAGAGAGACAGATATGTAGATATCTTTTTGTTACTTTTTAAAAATATTTAATGTTTAGAATTCACTTCTGTGCAGTTTCTCTATACATTATTTGTGACAGATAAATTGGTTTGTTAAATAAAATTTTTAGTTTCCCTATATCTTTTGAGGAAAAGAAATTCTTCTCAACTCTAATATAATAAATTTATCTATCTTTTTCATCATGGTTTCTGTTTTATTTCTTGTATGCAAAATACAATAAAAATCATGACACCCAGCCTAAAGTCATGAGAACATTGTCCATTGTTAGACCCTACAACCATTAGAATTTTGAATTATTGATATCATTTGTGTATTGTGAGAGGTGGGAGTGAAATTTATTTTTATCATACATGAACATCCAACTGTTCAAGTACTATTAACTGAAAAACTCATATTATTGAAAATGCGAAACACTACCGCAGTCATATATTTTGTTTCTAATTGAGCAGATCTGTAGCAATGCCTTTTATACTGTTGCAATGGTTTCTTTCTTTATTTTTGTACCTACTGCATATACTTTCAAATTATTTAGTTTGTAAATTATTCTTTGGAATATAATAATTAAAATTGAAAAAATATATTTTCTCTATGACTTAAATGCTTCAAAGAAAGCACATGGAAATAGTTGAGTTTAAGATATGGAATTGTGTAATTTGATATTCTTCTTTTAAAAAGTAAGTAACTGTATAGGGAAATAAATCCATGTAGAATGCTATATTACTATTACTTTATAAGATAGAATAAACTGGATGTCAACTGAAGAGGTGAATTTAAATAAGTGATTTTTACAATTAATTTATTTTTAACTGAAGGAAATTTGCAATTTCTGGGGAAGGAATATTGATGAAATCAAAATCAATATATTTCAGCAATTATGATCAAAGATAATTCAAGTATTAGATAGTAACCTCAATAAAATGAATAAATATTAATGGATATTTGACCCCATGAGCTGAACAATGCTTTAGTACTCTAAAATCAGTTAATATTCTGCAGGGGACTTGGGTATGTATTGTTACTTAGAAAGGAAGTATCTGTTACATTCAATATCACATTTAGATTTTAAAATGGTATGCAAATATACAGTAATTTTTTTAATTTTTTAATTTTCTTATTTTTCCCCTGAGATGGCTCCTTCATCTGTGTGTTCATTTTTTCTCCTTGTAGTCTGTTTATTGTGTCTGCTTGTTGTCTGCTCATTGTGTCCAGTCATTGTCTCCTCATCTTATTTAGGAGGTACTGGGAACTCAACCCAGACCTCCCATGTGGGAGGTGGGTGCCCAATCAATTGAACCACATGCACTCCCTGCTTGTTGTGCCTGCTCATTGCATCAGCTCATTGCAGCAGCTTATTTCATCAGCTCATTGCATCAGCTCATTGTGTCTGGTCATTTTGTCAGCTCATTGCATCTCCTTGTCTTCTTTAGAAGGCACTGCGAACTGAACCTGGGGCCTCCCTTGTGGGAGGCATGCACACAACTGCTTGAGCCACATCCACCCCCCACATTTAGATTTTAATGAGTAATTGTAAAAGTATCCTTGCAAATATCCCATGATACTAGAAGTATGCAGGATTTTAGTATGTTTATCCTCAAATTAATAAATAAGGCCTCATTAGAACTATTATTCAAAGTATCCCATTCCTCTTCTGGTGTTGCCCTTTTTGCAGTACCTTGATGAAGAAAGGAAAATGGAGTCAACATTCATTAATTGCAGATTCAGCCCCATAACATACTTTGACCAATACAATGTGAGAAAAAGAGTGTGAGTGTAGATTTAAGAGGTAACATATTTGTACTTCTTAAAATACCATCTCATTCTTCCATGATATCCAGTTATATTCCCTATGCAGGTTACTCTAATAGCCTGTGCACATCATGGGCATCATATGGACAAAGCCATAGCCAACATGCAATGGATATGGGCCATAAGTGTAAAATAACCATTGTGGCTCTCAGTTCTGACTCGAGGTTTATTTGTTACTAACACCTAAACTAGTATGAGCTGTCTGAGACAATATCAAGTAGTATCCCCAAGCATTTCTACCAACTTATTTGTTCAAACAAGCAACATATTCACATATCTTTGGCTCAAAACCCTAAAAAAAAATGGTGCATAGAGATACGTATATAAGTTTTCCAGTATATTAAATTTGTGACAATATTGTGTGATTATACTTACTATTTTCATCCAATACCTTTGATTAAGAATATACAGCTATATATAAAATAACTGTGCTTCCTCTTCTTAAAATTCTTCAATATATTACTATATTTCATCTGTTAAACATGTATTGAGAAAGAGGAATCCCACTCATTATGTTGTTTTCCACAATGTGTTTTCCACATTGTGCAGTAAATAATTTTAAATATCTCTGAGGTAATAAATCCAGGGACAAAAACATGAACACTTTGAGTCCATGACTATTCATTTAACCATCATCATACATGCTGAAGGAGAAGTTACATGGTAAATTCATCAGACAGGAATTTAGGAATTGATACAACTGATGAGAAACATTCAATCTGATGTGGTAAAAGATAGGAAGGAGACCTCTAAGGATCAGTAATAAAGGATAACTTTGATAAAGGAAATATTAAAATATCTGGAAATTTTGATTGTTCCAGTAACCTATATCTTTGGTCAATAATATCAATTTAATCACTAAGT
>JAQZBX010097775.1:0-11656 GCA_029593785.1 Cabassous unicinctus | reverse complement strand
TATGAGATGATGCAGTTTCACCTTCGGCAGTGTGTGCATACATCTGCATGTCATTTGCATATATTACAGTGGATTGTAAGTTGCATAATCAACTCGAAACAATCAAGACTTGTCTTACCGCATTTTTCATTAGTTTCCTACAAGTGACATGATTTGCTTCACCAAGTGACTCTAAAATGGATTTACACTGTTACTGGACTACACGTTTACACCAACGCTCCTTTGGGAAGGAAATGCTTTGGGAATCAACGTGGGGGGGAGGTCCAAAGAATAACGGGGTGCTTCCCTGTTGTCCACCCAGCGTCCCCGTCTTGCCTGCAGTTACGAGGCACCAGCAGTCTCGCCCACTGCGGACTTAGGGGGGACTGGGCCGTCTTCCGCTGTGCCGTGGTGCCCTGACCTGTAAAATGGGCAGATTTAAACATCTGCTTCCCCTGTGCCTCTCGGCTGCTCTGGAAATCACCAGGGTCATCAGCTGGATTTCAGTTGTAGAAAACAAAAGCTCTCCAGATTTAAGTTTCTTAAAAAGGGTGTTTGGAAGGGAAGAGCCACGCGTCCCAGGCTGGGCGTCCAGGAAAGCCTGTCTGGAAGAGGCCGTAACCCAGCAGGTGGGGAGTCAGGCTGGAAGACTTCCAGAAGGTGCCGTGGGGCTGGGATTCAGGAGTCAGGAAGCCACTGCTGCCACCACAAATGCCTCTGGACGCCAACGAAGCCAGTGGCCACATCCCACGGCTGTGCCCAGCTGCAGACACACGGGCTGTCCACGGCTCACCCCGGGTGTAACTGGGGGAACCAGCTTGCACACAGAGCCAGGTTTGCATCCAGAACCCCAGCTGCAAGGGCTTCTGGGAAATGCAGTCAGCCTTTCCAGCCTCTGCAATACAGCAACCCTCACCTGACGCCAACTCCAGGCGCCAAACATACCCAGGTGTGGCCAGGCCCATGGGGGGGGCGGGGGCGGAGAGGCTGATGATCGTCCACCTGCTCTGGCCCTTTGGATTTCAAAAGGCCGCTCAGGGTTGGGGGCAGCCCAGTGCTGGGTGGTGGGGAGAGCCTGGGCCCTGTGGTCAGAGCTGGGTTCAAATTTGGGCTCCCCCTCTTACCTGCTCTGCCATCTGCAGCAAGTCACTGCATTTCTGCAAACCTCAGTTTCCTCCACTGTGACAGGGACAGGGCTCTTGTGAGAAGGGAGGAGGCTGCAGCTTACAAAGCTTTTGCCCAGAGCCTGGCCGGCGCTGAGGGCTCAGCCATGGGAGCAGCTGGGGCCTGGGCTCGCTGTGGTGCCCATGGACAGCTGGTCCTGGAATCAGGAGACCTGGGGTTCGGCCCTTCCAGAATTAAAGAGCAATGTGTCCTGAAGAAGTTTCCTACTGTTATTCCCCATTTATGAAACAGTCCTTGGATGCTGATGGCTGAAACCTTCTCAGCAGGTCTGCCCCTGAGCCCCGGAGGGGACCAAGCTCGGGCTGGACTCAGGAGAAGGAGCACGGCTCACGGCCACAGCGGTCCCCCAGCACCCATTCACCCCTGCCCAGCTTGCCTGAGTGGGGAGGATGGACCCTTTCAAGCTGGCTGTGCGAGCTGAGTGGGTCTGGAATCAAACGATCTCCAGGCTGGCGTGAGATGCCCACACCACGTAGTGTCCATCAGCCCTCGCTCTGTCTGCTCAGCCTCCCCACCCTGGAAGGATGGGGAGGCCTCAGAGGGTCCCTACCCTGGGTCGTACCCGCGAGCCGGCCCTGGCTGGAGGACGGGCGTGCACCCTCCTTGCAGGGCCTCTCTGCGGTTCTCCAGAAGCTTCTCACGGTGCCGCTGATGGAAATGGCCCTGAGTAGCCGCCTGCACCAAGGCCCTGCCGGGCGCACAGCTCTCCATACCAGGGGTCGTCTGTGTCTGCGGGAACATCCCCGCAGTGGGGTCTTCCGAGGACCCTCATTCTGCAGCCAACCTGGAGCCCCCATGAAGCTGGGCCAAGGCCAGTTTGCTCGGTCAGCTCGGTCACCCCAGGACTCTAATAGGGTCTGGTTCACAGGGAGTAACACACAGACCTGTCGGCTGGCTAAACGAAAGGCTGCTTCAGGACTGGAAAGTACTAGGAAGTTCTAGAATGTTCTTGACTTGGAGAAGTACTTGTGGTTCTGAGCACAGCCTTTGGTCTGAGCGGACTCAGGCCTGGGGACCTGGTTGTGCGATATGGGCAAGTTACAGAAACTCTCCCAGCCTCTCTGGAAGTGACAGGAGTAACCCCTAGACGTGTACCAGCCTTAAAAAGCTACGATGAGTGCAGCGATCCCCTCGGAGCCGGGAGTGCAGCACGTGACCCACATACAGGCCTCTCTGCGGTTCCACTGAAATGAACCTTCAGCCGATAGCTCCGCCCCTTGGAGGGCGCACAGCAGGCCCATTCACTCTCCCACAGCAGGAAGCAGCTTTCACTGCCCCCGACTTTGCTTGCTGCTGGGGTCACTTCTGGACACATTCTAGAAACTCTGCCTCCCTTCCAAGTGTGGTGCTGGGAAGCGGACGTGGTAGCCCCCAGTGTCAGGACAGTGAGCGCGGTGCCCAGCTGACTCTCACCCTCCCTGTCCTGGAGGTCGTTCTCCTGTGGCTGCAGCCCAGGTTTGGGGCACCTGGTGCTGTGGCTGACCCCATGGCGGGAGTGCAGGTGCCTCTCTGCCAGCCACGGGCTCCGGCTGGCTGTCGCCAGGGGTGTGGCTGCAGCATCCGCCCTTCCAGGCTTCTGAGCCGAGGGCCTCTTCCCAGCTTGAGACTCCACCCTGTGCGCTGGCTCACCTGCTCGGCTCAGGCTGAGCAGAGGCTTCTGGCCTGGGCCTCACGGAATTGCACGCAGCACTGCTCTGTCCCAGGGGGGTGCAAACCCAAGCCCTCTGCGAGGAGGAGATCTGCTGATTTTACCAGGACGTGCACCCCTGCCCCTGCAAACAGAACCTGGGGGTCGGAGGACAGGCCCGGAAACTTCTGGACTCCAGAGGTGGCTCTGTGCTCACCGGCTCTAGGACCCCACTCACAGTCAGCACTGACACTGGGCGTTCTAGTGATGTAGCTGCATCTCAAAGCTTGTGCCAAATGCAGTTGACAGGAAAGTGTTCGCTGAGTGCGGAACCTTACAGAGAAATCGCCCTGAAATTCTACTCAGCTACAAGAACACAGCCAAGATGTGATGATGTGAGCCAGAGGCCAAAATGCCTTTCTTGTTCATCCACTGACACCTTAATTTATGTTTCTGGGAAGCATAGCAAAGGAAATACTGGATGTCCCAATGGGAAAATTGATTCTGAGCGAAGCCGCGTCCAGGTGGGCGGTGGCGAGGCAGCACCATGGTAGCACAGCTTCAGTTTGGCTTTTCTCCAGGTGGTAGTTTCCTCACCTAGAGGGTGACATTTACCACCCAGACTGGACACCTGGAGGGCGCAGGCAGGTGCCATCGATACTTAGGCCAGGACAGCAGGTGCAAAACAGCAGGGTGGTCCCGGCACGCTGGAACAGACGGCTGCCGTCCTTATCTGCGCGATCACTGGTTTGCAGGGGTGACGGGATATTAGAAGAGGAGGTCTTGTTACTTAGAAAGAGCAGTCCGGGTATCGTGTAAGGCTTAGAGCATTGTCGTGGACGACGCCGTTTTTGTCATTTATTCATTCAATGGGCAGCCCCCTCTGGAGACGTGGCTGTGCAATCCGAGCCGGGGGTGCCCGGCTCCGCTGCGGAGGGAAGGCGTGGCCTGCTGCCCACCAGCACCGAGGCCTGCAGAGCACGCGCTCCGGCCCCCTGCAGCGCCCCTGCACTCAGCTCACGCCTTCCCTCCTACCTGCCTCTGGAGGCGAGGAGAGCCCGCCCCTCCCAGGACAGGACCTGAACACCCAGCCCTGCTTTCCCAGCCTGCCTTGCAGCTGGGGCATGGGCGTGTGTCTTGACTCAGCCAATCACGTGCGCCTGCCCTGACCTACTTGGCCAATCAGGTGCCTGTCCTGAGCTGTGACTTGGCCGCTGGAGGAAGGAGGCAGGGATCCTGGAGAGGGGGCTTGTGCCGGCCACATGGGGGTCCCTGCTGGGTGCTTGCTGCAGCACCCACCCTGCCCAGTTCTTTTGGCGAGATCTTGGCTGTGACTCTGGCCGCCCAGCTTTGGAGCAGCACTTTCCCTTCTTTCTGGCAATGGTGTGGCTATTCTTTGTTGTACTAGTAATGTTTCTAGTCCTTTCTTTTCTCCTTATCATCTGATTTTCTGTGGCTCACAGCTAGGGAAGCTTGATGGGTAAACTGCGTGAGCGTGGGTGGTCCTTGCCCTTCTCTGAGCCTTACAGCATGTTTAGTGTCCTGAGCTGCACAAGCAAATACAATGCAGCAGGTCGGGTTGAGCAGTGGGAATTCACGCGCTCCCGGCTGAGGCTGGGAAAAAGTCCAAATCCAGGTGTCATCAAGGTGACGCTTTCTTCCCCAAGACTGGTGCTCTGAGGCTGGCTGCCGGTGAGCCTTAGCTTGTCACGTGGCAAGGCACGTGGCGGTCTCTGCTGGCCTCTCCCTTCTCTTCTGGGTTCCATTGAATTTCAGCTTCTGGCTCCTCCCTCTGGGGCTTTCTCTCCATGTGTCTGAATTTCATTGATAATGAATCCAGAAGTAGAATTAAGACTCATCCTGATTGAGGTGGGTCACACTGTAGCTGAAGTAGCCTCATCAAAATGTCTTACTTCCAATGGGTTTGCCCCACAGGAGTGGATTAGGTTTAGGAACATGCTCCAAACGACCACGCACAGCCATTTACAGATGGGAACATGATTCCTGCCTCACAGTGAGCTTGTGTAGAGCACAGGGGCTGGCCCCGGACAGGTGTGGGCACCGTTGGGGCGCAGGGCTGAGAGAAGACTTGGGAGAGAAAATTCTGTGTTCTAAACTGCGTTATTAAACTAATTTCTTCCTGTCTGTTGAGGGGCTAAAATGTTGAGATTCAAATAGTCATTCTCTAGAAAGGATCCATGAAACCCATTTAAGATCCCAGACAAAGAACTTTGCTCCCCAGGTAGGGTTGCCAGATAAAATACAGGATGCTCCGTTACATTTGCATTTCAGATAACCAACAAAATGTTGGGGGGTGTAAGTATATACCATGCATTGTTTGGGCTGTACCTATAGGAAAAAAACGTTGTCTGTCTGAGTTTCAGATGCAACTGGACGTTCTGGGTTTTTATTCGCTATATCCAGCAGCCCTCCACCCCGGCCTCCTCTGGGAATGTATCTTCTGACCCCAGGCCCTGCATTTGCTTCACTCCAGGAGGAATTCTGCTGACAGCCGAGTGGCTTTTGGCAACGAGCCCCTGAGGACGCTTGCATTTGCTCCAGAGCTTGTTAAGAGCAGCCGTTTTCACAGTGATGGCAAGCACACATGCACACACACACGCAGCCATGGTCCAGAATCAGTGGAGGCTCAATGACAGAATGGAAAGCGGAGTCACGCACGCCACAATTGGAGTCCAGCATGAAGCTTAAACATCCTCCCGGGTCATCACGGCTCGTTTGCGCTTTCAGAGTCGGCCCCTTGTGCCTGACCTGCCCAGCCCAGCTGTCCCTCCTCGTGCCTGCACCGCATCCAGAGAGGAGGTCCATTTTGCACTCGACTTGGTCCAAGCAGCGCCCTAGGCTGGAAAACAGTCGCTTTCCAAAGAAGAAACATTTGTTTAACGAGTTCCGACCTCCTAATTCCATCCCCAGACAGACCTTGAAGCCTTCTTGTTGGCTCTGACACGTCCCCCAGCAGCGGAGGGGCTCCTTCCTGGGTCGTGCCACCCCGAGCAGACTCCACATCTGGAATGCAGCAGGGAGGCAGCAGACCCTGGTGACGGCTGCAAGGGGAGCCTGTAACTAGCAGATCAGCAAGGCCGGGACGCAGGGGCCAGAAACTACCCTGGCTCACGGGCAGGAGAAATCCTGGCGGGGTGACACAACAGGGCGCTGGGAGACTGCTTTTAGAATTCCTGGCCGAGCGTCAGCAGCCGCTCCCCTGGGCTCTGTGCGGCGCCCCAGGGGCTGCCAGGTTAACGGCGGCAGTTGCTCTTTGGGTTTTGTGCCGCTGGTTCCTTAGAATAAGCCGTACAATTTGTAGATGGTCATTCCAAAAATGAGTTCCCATGTAGCCGATTCTAAAGATGCCTTTGGGAAACCGGGGAAACAAGGTTTCAGAAGGGGAGCTGGCTTCCCCATGCCACCCGGCCGTGAGCACTTTCATCCATCCATCCATCCATTCATTCATTTGAGAAGCATCTGCTGGGTCCCCACCATGTGCCAACGCTCTGTGCCAGGGGTGGAGCCAGCGTTGTGACTGCGAATGAGACGGAGGGGCCCGTGGGCTGGAATTCACAGTGGGGGGGGGGGGAGGTGCACGCCAGGCAGTCCAGGAATTTATCGGCTACTTGCAATAGAAACTGTGACCACTGCTGTGAGAGGAGGCTCAGGGCACTAGGGGAGCCCCTAAGGGGGCCCTGGGAGAACTCCAGCTTTGTGCGGCCTCCCAAGAGCTCTCTGTTTCCCCAGCTCCCCCATCCCCCTGGGGAGACGGCAGTTAGAGCCAAGCACCCAGCTGCTTGGTTCTAACTGCCAAGTTCTCCCTGAGTGCCCTCTTCTCGACACTTGTCCAGTCCTCAGCACGTGCTCTTACGTCTGCTTTCAAATCATAGGCGTGGTCCTTCCTCGTTTGTCCATCTGGGGTGAGCCACGGGTCCCGGGTCCATGACTGTCTCTTGGGCTTCCCCCAACACGCTGCACTGCTGCCCTCTGCATGACGGCACACTGTCTCCTGGGAACGGCCAGAGAGAGGTTTGAAGCTCGGAACTCGCTGGCCATTCCATATTGGGTACAGGGTGAAATACAGACTGCCTCCCCGGGCTTCCGAGCTCCGGGCCTCTCCATCTTCGCGTGCCGGTCTCGCCCTCTCTGCACGGTCGCCCAGTCACACTTGGGTCCTTCAAACACGCCATCCCCATCTCCCTCCTCTGGGACCTCTGCAGAAGCTGCTGCCTCTGCCTGGGGTGCCCCCCACCCCCAGCCCCGTCTTCCAGTGCCTGGCTCTTGCCAGGTAGGGCTCGGCTGCAAGGTCACTTCCTCAGCGCCGCCCACTACCTGGCACCTTCTCTCAGGGATGCATTTGTTTTGTTTCTCTGTCTGCTTCCTCCCCTTCCTCCCTCCTCCCCCCTCCCCCTTCCTGCCCCTTCTTACCCCTCACCTGGAGGCTCTTTATCCAGATCTGCAGCTGCTCCAGTTTTATGAGGGGCTGCACCCACATCGCCCATGAGGAAGCCATAGCCTAATCTCAGCAGGGACAAGGAAGTCCCCTGTTCACCATCTGTGACAGCAAACCGACTCCTAGTCCTCCTCCCACCACCAGAGCCACCACCCCCACCCCCCTGGAGAGCTCCCCAGGCCTTGCCCCCAGCAAGGGGCACGACCCACTTCCAGAGTCTTCAAAGGGTCCAGAAAATCTGCTCCCAGGGGCAAGGGTTGTGCTATCACCCCAAGCAAGCACGTGGGGCTGAGAAGCTAGCTGGCAGGAGCGCCGCCCAGCATCCGCGGGCTCGGCCGCAGCCGCAGCAGCCTCCTCGGCCAGGGCGCACGGCAAGCGCGGCAGGTGCCTGTGATTGGAGGAAGGGAAGGAGGTGGCCTGCGCGGTTTAGGTTGAGGGCTTAAGTCCAGAACCTGCCGTGGGTCATCACAGGGCGAATGGACCGTCCCCTGTCTGCTGTGGGCTGGGGAAAGAGGCGGCTGGAGCTGCAGGAAAATGCCCTGCCCTTGCAGAGTCCCCTGCTGCCGCCACCCAGCCTCAGAGCTGCCCGCCCCTGCATGCTAAAGGCGGGGGCCCCAGCCCCTTTCAAGCGTGGTCCATGCACCACTAGCATCGGAAAGGCCGAACCCCAGGCTCCACCACAGGCCCTGGCATCTGTGGAATTCACAAATGAATGCCAGAGGGAAGCTATTCTGCTCAGCAAGCATCCAGATGGACTAGAATACGGGGTGCGGGGGGGCGGGGCGTGGGAGAAAAGAGTATTAAGGTGAGCATGCTGATAAAACGTGGCCCCTGCCCCTGCAGAGCGCGCGCCTAGGTTAATTGCTCTGTATTCACGATCGACACGCTTTTCCGGGACCGGCCTGTGCCCCCTTCTCTTGCCTTCAGCTTCTTCTCCTGCCCGCTCTGCCTTCCGTTACTTTGCCTCTCAGAGAGTGGTCTACGGCCAGTAGCTTCTTCCGGGAGCCTGTTAGGTAAGGAAGCTCATGGATCCAACCCCGGACCCATGAGCCAGAATCTTGGGGTGTTGAACTCCAATCTGGGTTCTAATGAGCTTCCCAGGGCTTATTACTTTTTTTAAAGTTTTACTTTATTTTTATTTATTTATCCCCCCTTGCTGCTTGTGCTCGCTGTGTCCATTTGCTGTACGTTCTTCTGTGTCTGCTTTTCTCCCTCTGTTGTGTTATCTTGCTGCACAGCTCACCATGTGCACAGTCCACCAGGAGGCCCCGGGAATCGAACCTGGGACCTCCATATGGTAAACGGGAGTCCAACCACTTGAGCCACAGCCGCCTCCCCCCCGGGGGGATTCTGACATGCACTAGAGTTCCAGAAGCACTTTTGCTTCAGCATGCCAGGGACAGATTCTCGCATAACAAGCATTGCCGAAGTAAACGGCCCAGGATGGTACGGCAGCCCAAAGACTTGCAGCCGTGCCCTCTGCCATCCCAGCGTGCAGATTTTCTCGCCTTGCTTGCTACAGCGTGCTTTCACGATGACTGCCTCGCCGCCGGCATTGCTATGCCTCCCAGGAAGAAGAGGCCACGCTTGCTGGCTGGGTCTGTCTCTTTTAACCGCTTTCCCGTCTAGCAGCACCCACTTGCTTCTCGCTGGTCACAGCTGTGTCACGTGGCTCTTCCTGGCGGCAGCAGAGGCTGGGAAGTGCCGCTTTCTCAGCGGGGTGGAAGGCCAGCCCCAGTCCCACTGGGCTTCCTCATGGAGACGAGCAGGGAAGACTGGACCTTGGGAGGCCACCATCAGAGCCCGCTGTGCCTGGGGCAGCCTCGGCTTGTTCACCAGGTAGTCCAGTTTTCCTGCCCCCTGGAACATGGCGGTGTTGCTCGTTCTGTCTTTCTTGGGGGGATGGAAAGAAATTAGTCAATGAACTGTGGGTATAAGTAGGGGGAGCCTTTAAAGGCTGATGTGCGACTCTCCAGAACTCTCTTTCCCTCCTCGTGACAAGCGGCATGCTTGAGAACACAGCTGCTCCCAGCCTGGGCCTCCCAGAGGCCGGGGAGGCCGGGCCGATGTGACCTGGCACAAAGCCCCAAACCCCCTTGTCACATGGTCAGTCTTTCTGGTGGCGCCAGCCTCACCCTAAACCTGCCGTGTCGTCACCCCACCCTGTAACCACCAGGTGTGGTCCTGGGCCCACCTGAGAAACAGAAGACACTACTGCGACAGGAAATTCCAGAGGTTCAGAGAGGGCAGGGAAAGAGCAGAACATTTGGAGCAAAGAGAGGCAGTCACGGATAACGTGTGAAAAAGGCAAAATCATGGCTCTCATGCAAATGTAACTTGAACACCTAAGAGAACTCAATCATTAGTGAGGACCAATAAGATGCGAGAGCAGGTTCAAAGGAGAGCTCACAGGACCACATGTGGAGCGGCAGTACGATACCCCAAGATAAATTTACAAATAGATGCATGGCAGTTCTATCCATAGGTCAACAACCAATTGCTTTCCACCAGGTCCAAATAGTCTGCGTTTCTATGGACAAGAATCATTTGCATTATTATTAGTTTTCCAAAGGAGTTTTGTGCAACTCACAAAATAGCTCAAAGACAATGAAAGGTAGAGAGAGCCCAGGTGGCTGCTCTACACAGACCACTCAGCAAACCATCTCCCCTGCCACCGTTTCAAAGTCTTGCCCAATTTTTCCTGACACAGGAGACCATAGTGCTTCCAGAAGGAAGGTGACCAACTGTGTCAAATGCTGTGGAGAGGATGAGATGAGAATTGGCAACTGGATCTGCCACTGCGGTGGTGGCTGGTGGCGTTGACAAGGGTGAACCCAGTGCATTGGGGGGAAAGGAGTGGCGGGAGGTGGCGAGACTAGACATCTCTGGGGGAATTTAGTCACAAAACCCTGTGAGGTTCACGCAAAGAGCTCAGAAGGAGCAGCTTTCGTTGTCCCACCACGGGTTGCGGACCCCTGATAGCTTCTAAAGTCACCTCTGGGACCTTCTCCTTCCCTTGAAAGAAACCTGGACCCAAGTGGTCATAAGCCACCTGTCTCAGCTTCCGCAGCTGCTAGAATGAATCCCATGCGACGGCTGGCTCAGTAGAGGGATTCATTGGCTCATGGTTCCGGGGCTGGACAGCTTGCTTCTTCCCGGGGCAGAATCTTCGGGCTGGCTGCCAAACTTTGGGGTTCCTTGGCTTTTCCATCACACGGCAATGCACGTGGCGGCATCTTCTCCTTTCTCTACTGGGCTCCGTTGACTTCCGGCTTCTGCCTGTCCCCACGGCTTTTCTCTGTGGCCCTGTGAGGCCTTCAGCAGGATTAAGGCCCATCCTGATCCAGGTGGGCCGTGCCTTAACTGTAGGAGCCTCGTCGAGAGGTCTGCTTGCAATGGCTCACACCTGCAGAGAAGGACTAAGATTAAGAGCATGTTTTTTCTGGAGTACACAAATCCAAGCCACCAGCCTACCTGTCTCTGGTTGAGAGAGGGTAGCGTTAAAACAAAAGTCCTAATGACCTTCAAAGGAACACTCATTTCAGTTAGTGCAAACGGCATAAATACCAGCCCACTCTCAAGCACTGGTGCCCACCCCACAGAGCTGCACGGCTTTCTCTCCTCTCCCAACCCCCTGCTGCCTCCACCTGCAGCTCCCAGGTGGAGGTGGCCTTCGGCCCCTGCCCCTCCCCTCCCTGCAGCCTCCGCTCAGCCCTGCTGGGAGCAGCTGGCCCAGGGGCTGGCAGCTATTAAGAGCACAGCAGGAATTTTGACCTGCACTCTCAGGCTCCAAAGTCTGCGCTCCTCTGGCTGCACCTGGCCACCATCATGGTGCCAAGAGGAAAAGGTGTTAGGAAAACACGCCAGCAAGCGCGGCCCTGCTCTCCCCCAGGCGAGACACGGTGTTTTGTGAACGTGTGATTCTGTCTGTGCGCTCACCTCGGAGAACTGACTATCCTATCGAGGTTTACCTTAGGGGGAGAAAAGGCGGCCGAGAGAAAATGTGAGCACGACGCTGTGAACGCAGTTCACAGCACTGAGGTCTAGCTGCGGACATGATGTACAGGGGAAATGTTAGATTGTGTGTATAGCAGCAGGAGAAACACGTTTTAAAATCCATGGAGCTGCACTACACAGTGAAACCTAAGATAAACCAAGGACTGCAGTTAAGAGCTCAATGAGGGAAGCGGGTGTGGCTCAGTGGACAGAGCCCCCGTTTACCATATGGGAGGCCCGGGTTCGCGTCCCGAGGCCCCCTTGTGAGGGCACGCCGGCCTGAGCGGTGCGGTGGGCTGATGCAGCAACCTCACGGCGGGAAGCGGGTGTTGCGCAATGGATAGAGCACCCGTTTACCATATGAGAGGCCCCGGGTTCGCTTCCCGGCGCCTCCTTGTGAGGGCAGGCCGGCT
>JAQZBX010097774.1:0-11656 GCA_029593785.1 Cabassous unicinctus | reverse complement strand
TGGGAAAGGAAGAAGTCAAAATTTCACTTTGCAGATGAAATGATCCTATATTTCAAAACACCTGAGAAATCTACAGCAAACCTTCAAGAGCTTATAAATGAATTCAGTAAGTGAGATTATAATATTAATTGCAAAAATCAGTAGCATTTCTGTACACCAATAATAAGCAATCTGAGGAGGAAATTAATTTTAAAAAAACCATTTGCAATAGCAACAAAAAAATCAAATATGTCAGAATAAATTTAACTAAAGATATAAGTACTTATATGCAGAAAACTACACAACACTGTTAAAGGCAATCAAAGAAGACCTAGGTAAATGGAAGTACATTCCCTAATCATGGATAGGAAGACAAAACATCATTAAGATGTCTATCCTACACAAAATGATTTACAGATTTAATACAATCCCAATAAAAATTACCACAGCATTTTTACTGAATTAGAAAAGTTAATTATGAAATGTATTTGGAAGGGCTGGGGTCCCCAAATAACCAAAGAAAAACAAAATGGGAGGAATCACACGACCTGACTTTAAAACATACTACAAAGCTACAGTGATCAAAACTGCATGATATTGGCACAAGGATAGACATACTGACAAGTGGAACTGAGTTGATAGTTCTGATATAGATCCTTGCATATACAGTCAACTGATATTCAACAAGGCCATTAATCCCATTCAACTGGGAGAGAATGACCTCTTCAATAAATGGTAGTTGGAGAACTGGACATCCATAACCAAAAGAATGAGAGGATATCATCTCACAACTTATACAAAAATTACCTCAGGATGGATAAAAATTCTAAACATAAGAGCCAAGACCATAAAGATCTTGGAAGGTAATGTAGGAAGCATCCACAGGGCCTTGTGTTATGAAATGGTTCCATGAAATTTATACCCAAAGCATGAGCAATGACAGAAAAAATAGATAATTGGGACATCCTCAAAATTAAAAACTTTTGCACCTCAAAGGAGTTTGTCAAGAAAGTGAATAGGCAGCCTACTCAATGGGAGAAAATATTTGGTAACCATCTATCTGATAGGGGCCTAAAATCCAGCATATGTAAAGAAAACCTACACCTTGAAAACGAAAAGACAAACAACCCATTTAAAATATGGCCTAGTGATTTGAATTGACTCTTCTCCAAAGAAGAAATACAAATGGCTAAAAAGCACATAAAAAATGCTCAACATCACTAGCTATAAGAGAAATGCAAATCAAAACTACAATGTAATATCATCATACACCCATTAAACTGGTGGCTATTAAAAAAAAAGAGAACTACATGTGATAGAGAGGATGGGGAGGAATGGGTAAACTTATCCACTTCTGGTGGGAAAGTAGAATGGTGCAGCCATTGTGTAGGAAAGTTTGGTGGTTCCTCAGGAAGCTAACTATAAAACTGCCATATAATCCAGCATTCCCACTATCAGGTATATACCCAGAAGAATTGAAAGCAGGGGTACAAACAGATGTATGCACACCAATGTTTATAGCAGCATTATTCACTATTGCCAAAAATTGGAAACAACACAAATGTCCATCAACAGATGAATGGATAAACAAATTGTGGTATACACATACAATAGAATGTTACTCAGCTGTAAGAAGGAGTGAAGTATTAACACATGGGATAACATGGATGAATCTTGAAAACCTTATTTTGAGTGAAGCAAGCCAGGCACTGAAGGACAAATAATATATGACCTCACTGATATGAATTAAGCAAATTGAGCAGACTCACAGAGCTAGAGTCTGGAAACTAGGTTTACAGGAGAGAGAAAGGGAGAAGGTTGCAAGCCAATGCCCATATAGGCAAATTCTATGATAAGGTGAAAGTGTGTCATTGTGCAGTGAATGTGCATGAGAGTAGTGCAGTGATACTCTTGTGTTGTGTGATGGTGATCTGTGAGGGGGATAGGTTGGGGAGGATGGGTTGGACTGTCCATGAACAGGGGAAAGAGTTGGGAGAGGGAGCAGGTGAACTCTGGGAATTTGTGGGTATTTGGTTGAAACTACAACATTGGGAATCCTCCAAATTAGGGAATGAATGATGGACTAGAGTAGACTTACTGATATTCTGCTATAGACTTATTGTTATCCTAGCAATGAAAGAACTTTTATCACTGTTGTGGAGGCAGTGGCCAGTGGAGGTTCTGAGGGGAGGGGATGGGAAGGGAAGTCTATTTTGGGGGCATTATCAAGACTTGGGAATTGTCCTGAATGACAATGCAATGGCAGATACAGGCCATTATATATCTTGTCATAACTTACAAAATTGTGTGGGAGAGAGTATAAACTACAATGTAAACTATAATCCATGGATAGTGGCAATGCTTCAAAATGTGTTCATCAATTGTAACAAAATTACCACACTAATGAAGGAGTTGTTAATGTTGGAAAATGTGGGGGGGGTAAGGATTGGGGCATATGGGAACCCCCTCTATTTTTTAGGTAACATTTATATAATCTAAGTATCTTTTTTAAAAAAATTAAAAACTGTATATTAAAAAATACAGATACAGTCTATGTAAAATGTATATATATACTAGAGAAATGGAAATAGAATAGCATCTACATACAGCAAAGGAAGCATAGAGAGATTAATAAGTGATGATTTTTTTTTGTTTGGTTGTTTGGTTTTGTTCATTGTTATTATTATTATTGGAATAATGAAAGTTCTTTAAGAATGATTGAAGTGAGGAATGTACAGGTATGTGATTACACCGATTACCATTGTACACTTTGGATGGATTTATACTTTATTACTATGTATCAATAAAATTGATTTGCTAAAGAATAAATTGGAGGCACATTGGAACAGATTTGTATTGTTTGAAGACAGAATTAGTTTCAAAGACAGAACAATTGAAATGGAAAAGACAGAGCAGAAAGAGAAGAGAAGGGAAAAAATGGAACAGGGTGTCAGGGAATTGAATGACAATGCAAAATGCACAAACAAATGCATTATAGGTGTCCTAGAAGAAGAGAATGGAAAAGGCACAGAAAGAATATTTGAGGAAATAATGACCAATACATTTCAAATCCTTATGAAAGACAATAATATCAATATCCAAGAAGGACAATGCACCACAAAGAGTATAAATCTGAAGCGACTTACCCTGAGACACCTACTATCCAGAATGACAAATATTAGATACAAAGAGAGAATTCTCAAAGCAGCCAGAAGAAAGCAAATCATGATATACAAGGGAACTTCAATAAGATTAAAGGCCAAACTGTCATCAGAAAACAGGAGGCAAAAATCAAATGGTATGATGTGTTTAAGGTACTGAAAGAGAAAAATTGCCAGTCAAAAATTCTATATCCAGCAAAATTATCCTACAAAAATAAGGGTGAGTTCAAAGTATTCACAGACAAACAAAAACTAATAGAAAAGTTTACCAAAAGACCGGAATTACAAGATACTAAAGGGAGTGTTGCAGCCTGAAAAGAAAAACCAATGGGGAGAGACTTGGTGAAGAGTGTAGAAATGAAGGTTATTAGGATGGTGTATTAGTCATTCAAAGGGGTTCTGATGTAAAATACCAGAAATCTTTTGGTCTTTATAAAGGGTATTTATTTGGGGCAGAAGCTTACAGTTATCAGGCCATAAAGCATAAGTTTCTTCCTTCATCAAATTCTGTTGCCATATGTTGGAGCATGACAGCTGCCAACATTTGTGAGGCTCAGGCTTCTTGGGTTCCTGTCTTCCTAGGGCTCCATTTCTCTCTGGGTTCAGCTCCTCTGTTTCCTCCACAAGGTCAGCTGTAGACTATGAAGCTCTCTAGGCTATGCCTCTCTCCACAACACCAACAGTGTTGTGGCCGTTAGGCAATTTGATGTAATTATGAATTCCAAAAATATAATTGGATCATGCTTGTAAAGTGATCTGTTAATCTGGGCATGATTGAGTTATGAATGGGGCGTTGACTGAGCCACGTCAGTAGGGCGTTGAGCCCCACCCCTTGGTGGGTGGGGAATCGAATATAAAAGGCAAGGCAAAGAACAGAGTTGAAGCCCGTTTTTGAGAAGCAGTTTTGATATTGGAGAGAAGGCCCTAGGAGAAGAGAGGCGAGCTGTTTGCCTGATAGTCTACAGCTGACTTGTGGAGGAAACAGGAGCTAAGCCTGGAGAGAAACACAGCCCCAGGAAGAGAGGAAACCAAGAAGCCTGAACCCTGGCAAACGTCGACAGCTGTCATGCTCCAACACGTGAATGGACTTTGGTGAGAGAAGAAACTTATGCTTTATGGCCTGGTAACTGTGGACTTCTACCCCAAATAAATACCCTTTATGAAGACCAACCCATTTTTGGTATTTCACATTAGCACCCCTTTGGTTGACTAATACAAGCGTACTGTCGGGCAAACCACTCGTCCCTATCCTGGGGCCTTCTCTCCTTATTCATGACAAAGCTCCTCTGTGTGTTGTTCCTTGGGCTCCAGCATTAAAACTCAGCTTCAGAACTCCAACTCAAAACTCCAACTCTGTCCTTTGCCATGTCTTTTATCTTTGAGACCCCACACACCAAGGAGCAGTCCTCAACACCCTACTGATATGGCCCAATCAAAGCCCTAATCATAACTTAATCATGCCAGATCAAAAGACCAGTTTACAAGCATAATCCAATATATATTTTTGGAATTCATAACTGTATCAAACTGCCAAACTGCTACAGATGGGTAAATTAAAGGGTAAAATGACATTCAATAGTAAGATATGACAACAGAAAGCCAAAGGACAAAATGGATTAAGTAAGTAATGCCTATACAATAATAATATTAAATGTTAATGGGTTGAACTCCCCAATCAAAAAACATAGACTGATAGAATGAATTTTAAAATGAGCCATCTATATGGTGTACACAAGTGACTGACATCACACATAAGGATACATCCAGATTAACAAAGAAAGGTTGGAATAAAACATTCCATACAAATGGTAACCAAAAAAGAGCTGGAGTAGCAATAGTAATATCACACAAAAGAGATTTTAAATGCAAAACTGTTATAAGGGATAGAGATGGTCATTTTATATTAATAAAAGAGACAATTCACCAAGAAGAAATAATTATACTAAATATTTATTCACCTAACCTGCGAGCACTAAGATACATGAGGCCCACACTGGCGAAACTGTAGGGAGAAATACATAACTCTACAATAATAGTTGGAGACTTCAATACACTACTCTCAGTATTGGACAAAACATCTGGAAAGAGGATAAATAAAGAAATGCTTGAATAATATGATAAATGAGCTAGAGCAACAAAAGAAAAAAGTAGATGAATGAGACCTCCTCAAATTGAAACACTATTGTACCTCAAAGGACTTTGTCAAAAAGGTGAAAAAGCAGCCAACTCAATGGCAGAAAATATTTGGCAATTCTATCCAACAAGGGCTTAATGTCCATGATATATAAAGAGATCATACAACTCAACAATAAAAAGACAAACTGCTCAATTAAAAAATGGGCAAAACACTTAAAAAGACAATTGGACAAAGAAGAAATACAAATGGTGAGAAAACACATGAAAGAATGTTCAACATCACCAGGGATTAGGGAAATACAAAACTACAATGAGGTATCATTTTACACCTATTAGACTGGCCACTATTGAAAAGTCAGAAATCTGTAAATGTTAGAGAGGATGTGGAGAGATAGGAATGCTTATTCACTGTTGGAAATGTAGAATGGTGCAGCTACTGGGGAGGACTATTTGACAGTTCCTAATGAAGTTGACAACAGATTTGCCATATGAAACATCAATACCATTACTACGTATATACCCAGAAGAACTGAGAGCAGTGACACGAATTGACATCTGTGCACTGATATTCATAATGGCATTATTCATGGTTACCAAAAGTTAGAACAACCCAGGTATCAATCAACAATGGATAAACAAAATGTGGTGTATACACATGATGAGATATTATGCAGTGGTAAGAAGAAATGAAGTCTTGAAGCATATAACAACATGGATGTACCTGGAGGACATTATAATGAGTGAAGAAAACTAGACACAAAAGGACAAATACTGTATGATTGCACTATTATGAATTAAATATATTGTGTAAATTCATGGAAGTAATAATTAGAATTAGGTCAATCAGAAAATAGATTGAGCATAGAGAATGGAAAGCTGATGGTTAATCTGCACATAATTGGTAAAAATGTTGTTTGTAAATCTTTGCAAATGAATAGAAATGGTTCGATCACATCAGAGTGTGTGTAACTATCAGAGGTATTATATGGGTATGAATGGTCAAATGGGTAGGCCATATATATTACTAGAAGGAAAGCTAAAAATGCATCTTAGTAATGTATAACATAGTGAACCCTCATGTGAAATAGGAATGTGAGATATTGCATATATAAGACAGGTTTTACAAAATATAAATACAAATACACTAGAAAGAATGAAACAGAATAGCAGCTATGTACAGCAGGGACAGCATAGATTGAGAGGTGACGAGGTTTTTTTTGTTTGTTTTTTATTATTATTTTTGGAATAATGAGAATGATTTAAAAATGATTGAAGTGATGGATGCACAACTATGTGGTTATACTGAATAATATTGACTGTACACTTAGGATGGATTTATACTTTATTAATATATATAAGTAAAATTGATTTGTTAAAAAATACTTTATTGGGAAGCAGGGGTGAGATGAGATGGCAATCTTCGACAATGAAGACAATGACACATGAGCTCCATTAGTTTCCTGAAACCTTACAGTACATACCTGAGTTTTACTTGTGAAGCAGTATGTTTGCTGATCAAGAGGGAAATAACTCATTACTAATCCTTTTTGCTGAAAAATAGGGATGCTATGAAATACTAGCATCAGAGAATGTACTTTTACTAAAAGATCCATCAACTGCTGTAGGGGTCCTGAATATCCCTGTTAAGGGCAAAGAGTAGAAACAGAAAGAGGGTATTTGGGATCCATATTAGGATACTCTGAATTCAGCAATAGAAAGTCAGCTGGGATAATGATAGCTCATGCTTGGAGACATCATCTCATCTCATTGCACCTCATGTCACATGCACACATACACATGACTATTATAGCAGTTTGTGAGACTTCTGTGAAAGAATACAAAGAGTGCTTTGATGAAAAACATTGATTACAACTTCACTTCTTTCAACCAGGCCAAAACCCATGGCCAGCTCTGAGACAGGCTCTGTCCCTCATAAAATTAGAATTCTAAAGTGAGAGCTTTCCCAGAGATAGGTAGAAAACACTGATCTGAATTAAACTATAGTCAGACTTCTGATAGAAAAAGAAATGAGACTTGGCTAATTGATTTGACAATGATAAATGGCTTTGCCAATTAGATAAATTTTCCTCAGTTGAATGATCTAAATATGTAGCACTAGAATTTTTGTCAAAAAATGTACTTAAAGCACATGAAAAATTAATTTATCAAAAATATTCATTGATGAAAGTGGGTAATTTAAATTTTTTTTTTTTTACTTTCTTAACACTCTCTGAGTATATTGGGTTAATCAAAGTGTCTCTAAATGAAAAGGTGATTGGTTTTGGTAGATTGAATTCTGTACCCAAATGAAAGACATATTCTCAATTTTAATCCACATTCCTGTGAGTATGAACTCATGTGTAAAGAGGACCTTTTGAAGATGTCATTCTTAGTTAAGGTGTGATTCAACTGAATTAGGGTGAGCCTTAATCTGTAATTCTGGAGTCCTTTTTAACCAGAAGAAATTCTGACACAGTAGGCCAAAAGGAGAATGGAGAAGTCAGGAGATACCAGAAGAGTAGACACTAGGAGAGAGAGAATACCAAGAGAAGAGAAACAGAGATGTAAGCCAAGGAACTCTAAGGACTGCAGCAAGCCAGCATCAGAACACTACAGACTTTGGGAAAAAGGCAAGCCTTGTTGATGCCTTGATTTTAGACTTTAAGCCTTCCAACTTCTGAGCCCGTAAATTCCTGTTGCTAAGCCAACTTATTGTGTAGTATTTGTAAGAGCAGCATAAAAATCTAAAGCTTTGGTATAATTAAATTCATTTGATAATTTCTTTGGCATAATTCCCCAAAACTTCAAAAGTGAGTTGCTCTAATGATGGGAAACAAAAATAGCCATTATATTACACAAATTGGAGTTTTGTAAAGCAGTGATGATAACCAGTACTTTTTATGTCAGGTAGTTTCAATTTTTGCCTTTTAGCAAATATGAAAAAAGAATCTAATCAACTTAATTAGCTGAAATATAATTAAAAGTAATTTTTGATGCTTGAGCACTATGTGATTTGAGATTATGTAATTTGGAAGAAATTCAAAAATTGTGTATATCACTCAGTTTAGGCTAAGATAGGCTTCAGTAACAAATAACCCAAAATTCTCTGTTGTTTATGGCTAGCCTTCAAGATGACCTCTGAAGATCTTTACTTCCTGATATTCACATTTTGTTTAGTCCCCTTCACATAATGCCAGGGTTTGTCTGTGTGATCAAAAATATACAGCAGAAGTGATGGTATGCCACTTCTGAGTTTAGGTTATAAAACAAATTAGTTTTTTTCTTAGGCACTCTCTGTCTCTGTCTCTCTCTCTCTGTCTCTCTCTCATTACTTGCTCTAGGGGAAGCTAACTGTCATGTCATGGGCAGCACTATAGAGAGGCCCATGTGACAAGGAACTGCAGCTTGCCAACAACTGCAAGAGTGAGGTTGAAAGAGATCTTTTACCCCAGTTGAGCTTCATACAGCCATAGCCACCATCTTGACTACATCATCATGAGAGATTCTGAATCACAGCCACCAAGCTAAGATACTTATATTCTTGACCCTCAGAAATTGTGTGAAATAATAAATGCTTGTTTTTTAAGCTGCTATATTTGGGGATAATTTCTTATATTATAATAAATAACTATTAGAGCAACAAACTTTATTTCTTGCTCCTGCTACATTTTGCATTGCTTTTAGCTCTCATATGCACAGATGAAAACATCCTTTTCTATCTTCCTCCTCTAAGGGTATATTATGTTTTCACCTAAACCAAATGGATCATGCACAGCCATCAGTTTCATAACACAGGAAATAGAGGACTTGAACAGCATCATTAAACAACTAGAACTAATAGACACATTTGGAACACTATACCCAACAAGAGCAAAGTACATATTCTTCTCAAATGCACATGGGACATTCTCCATGATAGACCATATGTTAGGCAATAAAATCAATCTCAATAAATTTTAAATTGATGGAAGTCATACAAAACATGTTCTCTGACCAAAAAGGAATGAAACTAAAAATCAATAGCTAAAGGAAATTGAGGGGAAATCCTCAACTTGATAAAGGACATCTGCAAAGCACCTATAGTGAATGATATCCCCTTGGATCAGGAACAAGGCAAGGATGTTCTCAGCACTTTCTTCAACATTATACTGGAGTTTCTAACAAGAGTTATGAGGAAATAAATTTAAATAAAAGGAATTCAGACTGAAAAGTAAGAAGTAAAACTATATTTGCAGTTAAAATGATCTTATATATAAAAAAACTAAAGAATTCACATGGAAGTATTAGAGCTGCTAAACATGTTCAGCATAGTTGCAGGAAACAAAATTAATTGTATTTCTTTCACTAGCAATTGGAAATCTGAAAATTAAATTAAGGAAACACTTCCACTAATAATTTCATCAAGAAAGCAAGAGGATCCAGCAAGATTGCATTGGTTTAAGTGGGCACTCACCAGCTCTCTCACAAAAAAATGGCTGAGAAGGGCCAAGATCCTGCTGAACTGAACTGTTTTGGGAACCCACAGAGAAGGAGGCTTCAGAACATTGAGCTGGAGGGAACTGGACAAAGAGATAAAAAGCCCAAGGGAAAACCAAGAGATTCTCACCCTGGTGGCTGGAAACAGTGGGCAGCTAAGCCCAACCCTCAAGACAAAAAGCTGCTGTGAACCCCCTGACTCCCACCAGCCACCAAGCAGGAGAGAGCATTCTCTGGAATAGGAGGGTCCTGGTGAAGGGTAGAGAGGGATTTCATTTCCATGGGTTTGGTTACCTGGACCCCTTTTGAACTTTAGGGAGTATAACAAGTGGTGAGTCATGGCCCTAGGAAGAGGGGAGAGGTGAATCTGCTCAGGCAGCCTGATTTACCTAGCCAAACTGGGAGAGAGGAACTCAGGCTGGAAGAAGGTGGAGTCAGGTAACTGGCTAGTTTGGTGCTGAAAACTATCAAAATTCCAACTCCTTCAAGGGAGGCAGGCAATAGGAAGCACTTAATAACCTTCCAAGTGCTTATTTAGGCTCCTCTGAGAAGAGGGGGAGGTCTGGAAGAGGGTTGAGGCTCATTTCCCTGAAGTGAGTTTGCATACCAGGGTCCCAGTTGAATTTCAGAAGGGAACTCATCCTGACCAGGAGAAGTGAAGGGGGATCCAATCACACAGGACATCATGTTCTGCTGCCTTGGGAGAGAAAGCAATAAGAATAGAAAGGGGGCAGGGACAGAGAGTCTCCTAGTCATCAAGAATCTACCCAACTGCAAAGAGGCAAACCTGCCCTAGGGAAAGTGACTGGATAGCTCTCTAGCTAACTGACCCAATGAGAAAGTTTAGCTCAGTAGAAGATTTTCTGCTTTGAATATGCGAGGTCACTGGTTTGATTCTCATCTCTCCTTAGAGTAGTGATCCACCAGGTTATCAAACACCCAGCAGATGCTTTAGGAAAGGGAAAATATAAACATTATTTTTGTATAAGCTTCTCTTAGGTCTCTTATTTTTCCTTAAAACTGTTCCTTTTTTAAAAATTTAACTTAGTTTACTCACTAAAACCCATTTCAAAACTTGCAGAAGGAAGGCTGCAGGGAAACTGATTGGTTAACTCTGGCAGCCTGAGAAGCTCCTTAGGGGTCTAGGAGGGAAGGATGTTGTTCCTAAGATTTGTTTGATTTGTTTGCTTTAATGTTTGTTTCCTGTTTTTTTCCCCTTTTCTTCACCCACCCCAATTTTTTTAAATTAGGTCTGCTGTCTTATTTCTTGTTTGCTGTTTCCCCCTTTCTTTGTTTCCTTTTTTTTTTTGGATATAAATTTTGTCTACCTATGATATTTCTTTTCCTTCCTTCATTTTCCTATCTTCTCCTTTCAGTTTAAGTTCTTTTAGTCCATGTTTAATCTTCAATTTTTCTTGTTTTTATTTCTATTCCCTCTATTCTCTCTTTTCTTTCTTTTTTAACTTTTTTCTTATTGTCTTTTCTTTTCTCTTTCCCTCTCTTATCATTCTGGCCTTTCAATTCATTCCATGTTTTTTTTTTCTCTATTTAGATTTTCATTTCATTCTTTTTACCCCACTTTTTTATTCTCATTCCTCTGAAATTCATACATGAGTTTATTCATTTTCCTGTGTCCTATATGGTTCCTCTCCTATATTTTACTATTATTATTACTATTATCCTTTTTCTCTTCTTACCTCTTTCCCTTTCTCTGGCCCTAGTCTTATTCTTTCAAGGGAACATACACAAAATCAAGGAAATAGAATAAGAGGAACAAAGTGTCAAAAAGAAAACTTACCACACACACTAAATCAGCAACTAATTAAAATCCTAAAGTAGAGAGAGAAAGTAGTAAACTGAATAAACCCATCAAGTTAAAGATATACCTGAATGCCAACAAAATA
>JAQZBX010097773.1:0-11657 GCA_029593785.1 Cabassous unicinctus | reverse complement strand
CTTCCTCACATAAAAATGAGACTGCGGCAGGACAGAACTTCAACCTCCAGGAAAGTCACAAGGCTGTTTTAGGTCTTTTGTTAAGTCTTAAGAAGGGAAAGCTGGATGGAGCAATGTCAGGCAGGAGTGGAGGAAAAGAAAGTTTCTGGGACTCTGGTTTATCTTTAAGCCTGCAGAGATTTTACTTACTCTGTGTCAGAAACTCTATAGCCCTCGCTTTAAATAAAAGTTTTAGTCCAATGGCTGGCTCTTTGGCAACTTTTTGTAAAGTAAGAATAGTATAGCAAAAGAATACATGCACGTCTGCTTCCATGCTTACCCTGCATTTTACCAGTTAGTAAAATGCCAGAGTTCAGCCTTAAATAGAATTTGTTTTGGGCAGCTTCTTCCTCCTTTGCTAACCAGTGGAGTTTAGCAGCCTGGTGAGTGCAGCTGCCTGAGAGGCTGGCTGCTGCTTCTCTTCCGTTGCCAAAACAAACCTTCTAAGAGGAAGCACTTTGTTGTAGTAAATGATTACTGCCCAATGAAGTTGGAGAACTAAATTTGATTTCACTACCCTTGCTCCTGGGTATTGGTTGTACTGTGGAAATTGAATGACTGTATGATGGAACTTTATTATTCACCAAAAGCTAAAGAAAACTGCAGGTGAAAATATTCCTATTTTTTTTCAACAAACGTGGGTCACAAAATTTTATAGTTGTAAGAAATCTTAGAAATTGTTGGATTTAATCTGTTCTTTTTTACAGATAAGAAATAGAGGCTGGGCATGTGTATGTTAGTTGTGTAGAATTGCGCAACTACTTAGGGGCAGATTTTGAGAAGATCCTAAGTTTTCTGACCAGAAAAAGCCCTTTTAAGTGGCTCTAAAGCTCAGAGCTAGCAAAATAGACCGTTAGCAGTCATACAAGTTAAGCAAGCTTGATTAATTTGATTATGATTGGAAAAGGAATTACGTAAGCTTAGGTATTTTTGAAATCTTTTAAAATTTAATTTATTTTTTTACACTTATGTGATACGAAACTTAAAACTATAAGATGATATAGTCAGAGACGTCTTGCTTCTAGCTCTGTCCTCTCAACCCTATTTCCCACCTATACCCATCTGCTATAGGTAATCATTTTTATTGGCTTCTGATTTATTCTTCTAGTATTTCTTTTCATAATATAAGCAAAAAGATACACACACATATATATTCTTTTTTTAATTTCCTTTCCTGTCTTTCACAAGAAGTCACATATTATATAAACTATTCTGTACCTTGCTTTCCCTGACCCCCACTTAATAATATATCCTGGAGATTACTCTATATCACTGGCATCTTCTTTCCCCCCCAACTTTTTATTATGAAAAATTTCAAACAGTGGCATGAAGAATAGTACAACTATATCCCTTGACCTGTATATTAATTTGATTTATCTATAAATCTATATATGTGTATGTATAATATATATATTTTGCTTAACATCTGAAAGTAAAATTTCAATGTCGTGATACCCCACCCCTAAGTACTTAAGCATGCATCTTCTAAAACTAAGGACGTAGTATTATATAACCATAAAATTATCACAACTAAGATAATAAACAATTTCTTTATTCTAGTCTGTATTCAAGTTTTCTTCATTGTCCCCAAAATGTCATTTATTAATTTTTCCAAACCAGTATCCCATCAAGATTTACATTTGGTTGTTATATCTTTTTAGTCCATTTTAATCTAAAGCAGTCCTACTTTTTCATTCCCATGACAGTCACCCCCTCCTCTTTTTTTTTCAGTGAATTTTGATAAATTCATACATTCTTGTAAAGATCATCCCAGGAAATTCCCTTGTGACTCATTCAAGCCCCGCCCAGAGGCAACCACTATTTTTATATTTATCACTATAGATTAGTTTTGCTAGTACTTGAACTTAATACAGGCACACTTCATTTTATTTCATTTTGCTTTATTGAGCTTCTCAAATATTGTGTTTTTTTACAAGTTTAAGGCTTGTGGCAACCCTGCATTGAGAATGTCTGTTGGCTCCATTTTTTCCAGCACAATGTGATGTATAGAGCTGTGGATTTATTTCTAATTCTACTGTACACTAGGAGTATACTTTTAATCTGAGAAATTATGGATTTCTTTAATTCTGGAGAAAGCTTAGCTATTATATCTTCAGTACTATATTCTTATTTACCTATTAATTAAAATTTTTTATCTCTTCTTACGATCTTTAACTTCATGGACCATATTTCCAAGATATCTAATTTAATCTCTCCTTGTTAATATTCTCCAATTCTTTTCATTTTTATCTTTTAATTTCATAATTCCTTGGACTTTTTATGGAGATTTGTTCCTATGTTACATGAATTATTTTAAATATTTTAAAATTAAGATTATGCAAATTATTTTAATTTTCATCTGAAGTGAATTTATCTCCTGATGTAGAGTGAGTATGCTACATGGTATGTTGTGGGAACACAGGCTCAGGTACAACAGAGATTTTCAGCAAATGATTGCATAATTACATAGCACAAAGAGCAGGGGAAGAGGTCCCATCATGGCCAGTCTCCCATTTGGGCCAGCTCCTCAGGCCAGAGTGAGTGGATGGCGGCTCTGCATGACCCATTTCATGTTGGAGATGAGGAACCCTGTGCTGCCTGAGTGATAGGTTTTTATACATTCCAGGGAAGGGGCCCTGCCACTAAGCAAAAGAAACATGTATCAAGCAACCTTTGTGCAGAATTCCTGCTCTGGCAAGCAGCTGGGGCTGCTTGTTCCTGGTTTCAGGTTTAAGATGCAGTCAGGCCATTCCATAACTAATGTTTACCCCCCCCCAGGCTGCAAAATGGAAAGGTACAGAAACATCTGCATGCAAACAAGCAAGAGGGGAAAAGGAGGGGTGATGGCGAGAGCTGGGAGATGGCTGCTTAGGGTGTCCATGTTTTCCCTAGCAGTCCACCCCTCAGCTTCTGAACTAACCCTGGCCTACTCCTTTACATTAGCTTCTGCAACATAAGCCCGCCTCCCACCTCAAATACGAAGGTGGAGATGGATCGGGCCTATTGGCCCATAGCTCCCAACAATGTTGACAATAAAATTTTGGGAACACCAGTGGCTGCAGCACATTAGGAAGGCTTTGATGATTTCTATGCGTACCATTACTCTGAGCAAGGTGATCAGGACTGTCCGGAGTAATGATCATACCCATTCCCCTCAACCCCTAGGAACTGGCCAAAAAAGTCCCACATAGATTCTGTTTGTACACTTTGCAGCCAGTGGGCTTGCCATTGGATTTTAGTCACCTCCTGTTCCACCTCCCCTGAGGTATTAACCCATGTGTAGCAGGAGGTGTTAGTAATAGCACATACACCGCCTTGTTGGGCCTGGAAGAAGTCTAAGGCAATGCAATTATCAAGCACTACTTTGTCTAGAGAGTCTGATGATTTTTGCTGAGCCTGAAGGGGTCATGCTGTGAACTCAGCAGTGTAAGCAAAGTAGACTGACAGATTGCGTATCATGTGTTCTTTGGCACTTACTCCCAGCCAAGGTGATGGGAGCCGTCCAATGAGAAATCTCAGATTGCTTATGAATTTTCAAGGGGACAGTCAGAAACATGAAGGAGTATTGTCTTGTCACTGTCCAAACACTTATGCAGGGAGTGACTTAACTGGTGGAGGTTTTGTTTCCTCCACAAAGGAAGATAAACCTGGAAGGAGCACAGCCACCCCTAGAGAGTCATGGTTATCTTGGGGATGTTAGCAGAAAAATGACTGAGCCATTTGCCAGTTTCATTATTTTGCATCCTGACAGGTTGTCCACAGGACGTAAATAAAGGACTCCCTGATGTTAGTACAAACATAAGGCAGGGGAAATCAGCTCCTTAAAAGAGGGGAGAGGGAATGAGGCTTCAGAGGGCAGATCCAGCAGTTGGTCAGATACCCTGTCGCCGTGATGGCCTGGGTTAGCTGAATGAAGGTGTTGTTTCTTCAGGCTGTCACCAAGCCAAATCTGTAAAAATAGGAGGGTGAAGCAGTAAATAGTACTGGCAGGGCGGTCATGTAACTACCTCCTGTGGGAGACACTTTTCTCAGCCTATTTGCAGTAACTTATCTTTTCCCTCTAAGGCCACTCAAATCTGTCGCTTGCCTTGAACTATAACCTCACCTCTTTCCCATTGATCTGAGTGCCTCATCCATATCTTCTAATCCACTTCCACACCTTCCTAATAGATGGGAGTTGTCAGGACTCCTCAAAGTTATCCCATAACCATTCTCAAGGGGATTGGTGGCCCAACTAGGAGTAGGCATTGCCCGCTAACCTCCAGAAGGTATATGTCAGATCATGCAGGTCCAGTCCACTGGATTGTCACCCCCATTGGTGTTAAGCACTTTGAGGCCCCCTTCCATCATTCTACCCCTCTGCCTGGTGGCCCTAACCCCTCCCATCATCCTGGGAATCATTTTGAGTGTATAATGGGTAAAAAGAGGGATGATCCCCTGACAGTGGCAGTAAAGGAGAGTCCCAAGTGTTGTGTCCTTGGTCCCCCTTTTGGGGCCAGTCCTCATCTTGGTGTGTTTAAGGGTGGACCTGTGTTCCTCCGCCACCCTTGTCTCCTCCTTTTGCTATTAAGTGGTTAAATAAGCTCATGTGTCCCTCTCAGGGAACTGCGAGTTCAGCTTTCAGAGCGCCTGAGTAAGGCAGACAGTCCATTCAGTAAGAGAATTGTCAGGATGTAGATGTCATAGCTCCTTTTTTAGGTGGCCATTCTTTGCTTGTAGATGGTGGGCAGTGTGGAAGGTCCATGTAAATTTGTGAGTTTGGGCCCATCAGTGAGTGGATTGTGCAATAAAGTAGGATCCTTGGTCGGAGCAGGATGTCGTCTGGGTACCCAAAGGGGCAGCAGAGTAGCTCTTTCAAGGTATTCCATATTTGTACTACATTGGCATGACAAACTGGGAAGGAAAGGCAATAGCCTGAATAGGTGTCTACCATGATCAAGGTGTAGGACATATTTTGGGATGATGGGAGAGGGCCAATGTAGTCTACTTACCCTGAGTGGCCCAGTGTGTCCATTCTTGAAATAGCCCCTAAGTGCCCTTTTTGGGCTCTGGCTTGTAGTTTAAATCTCTCACCTTGATAAATGGCAGATTGGGCCTCTTTTAACAAGATAGGTACTCTGTTCCTGGGCCCATGATTTGATGGTATTGGAATTTCCATGTCCATTTCAGTGGTGGATTCAGCCATGGGAAATTCGGCTATTTCATAGATGTCATCAAGGGTAAGATCATTGTCCTTATCCTCCCAGCAAGGCTTATCCTCTTCCTCTCTCTTTGGGGGGCAGAAAGCAACTCAGTAAATCCTTTATTGGGTAGGATATTCCAATGATCTTTATTGTAATATAGGCCCTTGCCATGTGCATCAACATGGGTAATATAGATGGTGCCATTCCATGATGCCAGTTGTTTCCAAAGGTCTGTTCCCCACAGCGGGGAACCTTTCATTATCCAACTGTGTCCCCTTCATGAACTTGACCAGACTGCTAAGCTCTTGGTGATGGCCCATGAGTCAGTAAACACGTACTGGGGTTGCTTGGGTACAGGTGTTCCAGAACTAAGAGGACCTTTCACAGTTTGGCCCATTGGACCCTTTTTCCAGTGCCAGAGGTGGTATATAGTCTACCCAAGGCAAGGGAAACAGTGGCTGCTGCCCAGTGAACACCAGATGGCTTCAGTTCGGTTGATCCATCAAGAACCAGTGCTGAGCATATGGTTGAGTTGAGGTCCCCAAAATGCCAATGCAGGGAGGGAAGGACTCATCGGGTGTTGCAACAGCATCGTTGTTGAGGGGGGCCTCTGCCACCTTCTCATGGCTGTGGAGGAGGAGCATTGTCAGCTGCTCTTACCCCCTTAACTCCATCTGACTACAAGTTTGTTGGAGGATGGAATTGGATGCAAGATGGCCAAGACTCCTCCATTCAGCTTGGTTGATCAGGTGGTAGCGATATCCACATTGTAAGTCAGGACAGCCACGAGAGGAGATCTTTTTCAGGCTTCTGTCCATACCTTTGTTTCATATCCCGTATCTCCTTCTCCATAAACGCTGGTACTTTTGCTTTCAATTTTCACATACCATAAAATTTACCCCTTTAAAGTGAACAACTCAGTGAATATATTCACAAAATAGTGCTACCACCATCTACTTCCAGAACAGTTTCGTCACTCTGTGAAGAAATCCTGTACCCATTAGCAGGCACTTCCCATTCCCTCCCTCCCCTCAGGTCCTGGCAACTCTACGTTCTGTCACTATAGAGTTGTCTATTCTAGACGTTTCATATAAATAGAATCATACAACAGGTGGCCTTTTCTTTCTGGCTTTTTTTACTTAGTATAACATTTTCAAGGTTCATCCACATTGTAGTATACATCAGCGTCAGTACTTTATTGCTTTTTATGGACCAATAATATTCCATATATGGATATAGCAGAGTTTGTTTATTCATTCATCTATTGTTGGGCATTTGGGTTGTATGCATTTTTTGACTATTATGAATAATGCTGCTATGAATGCTCATTTAGAAAGTTTTGTCCAACACATGTTTTGTTTCTCTTGGGGTATATACCTAGGAATGGAATTGCTGGGTCTTCTGGTAACTCTGTTTACTTTTTTGAGGAACTTCCAAACTATTTTCCAAACGGGCTGTACCATTTTACATTCCTGTCAGCAATATGTGAAAGTTCCGATTTCTCCACACCTCTCCAATGCTTCTTATTGTCTTTGTGATTATAGCCATCCTAGTGGGTGTGAAGTGATATCACAGTGTGGATTTTCATATGTATTTCTCAAATTACTAAGGATGTTGAACATCTTTTCATGTGCTTACTGAACATTTGTTTATTTTTGGAGAAATGCCTATTCAGATCTTTTGCCCATTTTTTAATTGGCTTGTCTTTTTATTATTGAATTATGAATTCTTTATACATTTCAGATACAATCCCATATTAGATATATGATATGCAATTTTTTTTTGCATTTTGTAGCTTGGCTTTTCACTTTTTTGGTGGTATTGTTGGCAGCACAAAAGTTTTTAATTATGATGAAATTCCATTTACCTAATTTTTTCTTTTTTAGTGCTCTTGGCGTCATGAAAGAAACCATTGACTAAGTTCAAGAAGATATATACCTATGTTTTCTTCTAAGAGTTTTATATTTTTGGCTCTTATATTTAGATCTTTGAGCCATTTTTGAGTTGATTTTATATATGGTTTAAGTTAGGGATTCAGCTTCATTCTTTGGCATGTGAACATCCAGTTGTCCCAGCACCATTAGTTGAAAAGACTATTATTTCCCTGTTGTCTTGGCACCCTTGTCAAAAATAAATTGACCATCAATGTAAAGGCTTATTTCAGGACTCTCAATTCTTTTCCATCAATCTGTATGTCTATTCTTTTGCCAGTACTGCACTACTTTAATTATTGTAGCTTTGTAGCAGTTCTGAAATTGGGAAGTTTGAGTCTTCCAACTTTGTTCTTTCTAAAAATTCTTTTGGCTATGCTGGATCCCTGGCATTTTCATATGAATTTAGTATCAGTTTGTCAATTTCTGCAAGAAAGGTAGCTGGGATTTTGATAGGGATTGCATTGAATGTGTAGATCACTTTGGATCTGTATATACAATGCAATATTGAAGAGTATTACCTTCTTAAGAAACTTCGGTCTTCTAATCCATGGACGCAGGATATGTTTCCATTTATTTAGGTCCTTAATTTTTTTCAGTGATGTTTTGTAGTTTTCAATGTACAAGATGTCTACTTCTTTTGTTAAGCTTTCTCCTAAATATTTTATTCATTTTGATGCTATTGTAACAATTTCATTGTCTTAGTTTAATTTTCAGATTGATCATTGCTAGTGTATGGAAATACAACTGATTTTGTTTATTGATCTAATATCCTACAAACTTGCTGAACTGGTTATTGGCTCTAATTTGTGCGTGTGTGTGAATTCCTTAGGATTTTCTACATACAGGATCATGTCATTTTTAAATAGGGATAGTTTTACTTCTTCCTTTCCAATCTCTATTCCCTTTGGTTTCATTTACTTGCCAAATTGCCTTAGCTAGAACCTCTAATACAATTTGAATAGAAATTGCAAGAGTGGACGTCCTTTTCTTGTTTCTGAACTTAAGAGGAAAGCTTTCAGTCTTTCACCATTATTATCAGACTGAAAAAACTCCTTTCTGTTCCTGGCTTGTTGAGTATTTTTATCATGAAAAGGTATTGGATCATTTCAAGTGCTTTTTCTATGTCTGTTGGATAAGCATGTGGGTTTTGTCCTTTATTCTATTAATATGATATGTCACATTGATTGATTTTCAGATGTTAAAGCAACCTTGCACTCCTGGGATAATTCTTTTTTGGACATGATATATAATCATTCTTTATGTTTTTGCATTTGTTTTGGTAGTACTTGTTGATTGTTTTTGCATTTATTTTCGTTTCAATTATTGTACTTTTGAACTCCGGAGTTTCCATTTGTTTATATATATTTATGTGTGTATATTTATGTGTGTATATATATGTGTGTGTGTGTATATATATGTATATATATATATATATATACTATATATATAAATTCCATCTCTTTATTGCTATTCCCTATTTGATGAGACATCATTGTCATATTTTCTTTTAATTCTTTAGACACATTTTCCTATATGTCTTTTGTCCTTTGTACATAGTTTTAATAACTGATGTTACAGCTTTGTCTAGTAAGCCCAACTTATGCCCTTTCTCAGGGACAGCTTCTACTGACTGCTTTATTTTTCCTGTATATGGGCCATACTTTCTTATTTCTTTGTATGTTTCATAATTTTTGTTGAAAAGTGGACATATTACATACAGTAATGTTAATGTGGCAACTCTGTAAATCAGACCCCCTCTCATTTGTTGTTATTGTTGCTGTTTGCTGCTGTTCCTGCTATTTGTTTACTTTCCTGAATGAATTTTGTAAAGTCTGTATATTTTGTCATCTGTGGCCACTGAAGTCTCTGCTCAGTTAGCTTTGTGTCTTCTAATGATTGAAGTTGTATTTCTTTATATACCTTGAACAAATATGTTTTGAAGCCTTTGCTAAGGATCTCTATATGCATGTTGGGGTATGTTTTTAATACTCCGGCAGACAGTTTACATCTCTGCCTTAGCCTTCATGTCTTACTTTCCAAAGTCTTAAGGTTAGCCAGAGAGGAAAGATTAGGGTCTTCTCAGGTCTTTCCTCGGTATGTGTCAGCCCTGCACATGGGTGTGGCCTTCCACATTGCTAGGAATGTCAGAGCTGGTCAAATCCCCTGTGGACACATGATTCCAGGCTTTGTCTAAGTGTTTTGGATAGCTTATTGCTTGCCCCAACTTTGACTGCTCTCTCAGACAGCCCCTGTTTGCTGCTTGCCCTGAGTAAGCTCTGACTCAGGTCAGATGAACAGAGAAGTCTTGCAAGTGGGGGTTTCCAGGGAACTGCCAGACAGATCAAATAATAATTCCCTGGGATAGGCCTTTGGGTAGCTCCAAATCTGTTTTCCTCCAGTGGCTAATGGGCTGCTGATTTTCATGTCTTCCATGATTGTGAGGCTTTTTGTTTTCAAGGGTACTATAGAGCTGAGTAGAGGGGAACGTGAATAGGGTATGTTAAAATGCCACAATGCTCACTGTTTCTTTCCTGAAATTCAGCTATTTTCTTGAATAAATGCTCCTTGGATTTTTGCAAGCCTCTGGTTAATTTCCAGAGTTCTGAAAATGTTGATTTTAACAATTTTTCCAGTGTTCTCATTGCTTTTATAGAGGAACTGATATTTGGAGTCCCTGGTTTCCACCATTCTGGAAGTGATCTCATTGGGTGTCTTTATTTTTAAAGTGAGTTTTTGGTGGAGAGCATATTGTATATCCTGTTTGTTTTTTAAATCAAACCTGATAATTTCTGCTCTTTAGTTGGACTGCTTAGAACATGGATATTTATGTAATTATCCGTATGATTGGTTTAAATCAATCATCTTGCTATTTTTTTTTTTCCTATTTGTCTTATCTGAGTTTCTTCACTCCCTCTTTTCCTGCTTTCTTTTTGAAACATTGCTAGGTATTCCTTTAAAAGGTGGTAGCATTTTCAGAATTGTGGATAAAAAAAAAAGTCCTGCTTTTGTCCATATGTTACAGATTGGAAAGACACTCATTAGTTTCAATAAAAACAATTAGAGCAGCACTGTCCAATGGAAATATACTGTGTGCCACAAATGCAAGCCAAGGATGTAATTTCAAATTGTCTAGTAGCTACATTAAAAAGTAGATGAAGTTAATTTTAATACTATATTTTCTTTAAATCTATATAGTAAAAATATTATCTTTTTAACATGTAATGATTGAATAAGTTAGTGAGGTATTTTACATTTTTTTTTGTAGCAGCTCTTCAAAATCTGGTATGTATTTTATACTTATAGCACATATCAATTTGGACTAGCCACATCTATAGACATACATGGTTAGCAGCTACCATATTGAACAGCACAGATTTAGAGGAACTGTAAGACAGGCTTGACTTTAATGAGACTGAACAGGAAATGAAGCTGATGGACAGAGATTTGCTAAGGACCTTGATTTTAATGATGAATAGGGAATATATTAAAGCAAAAGTGGAAAACACTATAAGAGGGAGATGGAGTCAAAATTGCTGGCATAGAAAATAATCTTAATTGCTAAGTACAAAGGGATCTGAAGTCTTTGTCATTTATTCAGTGTAGTAGTCTTTGCTAAGATGGCAAGTGATAGGTTTCTCCATCTAACAATAATGATAGCTAGTATTGATTGAACGTTCTGTCAAGAACTGCTTTAAGCACTTTGAATGTATTAACTTATTTAATCTTAGGACTTATTTTTTGTATGCCCTTAGGTAAGTAAATCACTTAACTTTATTGGGACTTTATTGTTTTAATATGTAAAAATAAACCAAAATTGGTCTAGATAACTTCTAAGCTTACTCTTACCACTAAAAGTCTGTGTTTTTGCTTATAGTCATGAGGAAAATAAAATTTCTGTCCTCAGGGAATTTATAATCAAAAGAGGTGAGATGTACTCACTCAATTAAAATGCATCTAGACAATAATTAGGACCTCAAGAGAACTACAAAATGCTATGTGAATTTAGACTATTTTACTTGCCTGTAGTAAGTTCATCATAAGTGTTTGAATTAGATTTAATTAAATAATGGTAGTGACTCGAGAGATTTTGTGTAGGAGATGGCAATTGATGTAGGCCTTGGCAGGTGGTAGGAGTAAAGAAAGAGGAGATGGAGTGGAGTCATATTCCAGATAATGCAAGAGTATGAGGCAGGTAAGCAATATGTGTGTTCAGAAAACAAGAAGAAATACCTTTACTCTGTTTTCAGGGGTCTTTGAATATATTACTGTGTGAGTAGGTTGAACCCCAATCTTAGAAAACATTTAGTATCTGTAAGGGTGTGTTTGATTATAGGTAATGAAATATGGCAGAGCTGGAGAGACTGTTCTATGTATATCTTAGAAGCCCCAAATATTATGCCTATGCTTTCTGATGGTCATAATTAAGGATAATTAAGTGCTATTTCATATTTAAAAATACCTTATTGGGCTAGAAACTTTTAGTTCACTAGCTTTGAAACTT
>JAQZBX010097772.1:0-11657 GCA_029593785.1 Cabassous unicinctus | reverse complement strand
GTTTACCATGTGTGAGGCCCCGGGTTCGCCTCCCGGGGCCTCCTTGTGAGGGCAGGCCGGCCGGCGCAGTGCAGTGGGCTGATGCAGCAAGACCTCACAGCAAGGGGGAGATAAGCAGACACAGAAAAGACACACAGCAAATGGACACAGCAAACACAAGCAGCAAAGGGGGGATAAATAAATAAATAAATAAACCTTAAAAAAAAAAAAGAACTCGAGTCCTTGCCATTTCTTGTCTCTGTCATCTTCAACACTAACTTTATCTTCAGAATGAGAAAGATAGCCATCAATATGACCAAGGATAAAAGAAATTGAGAGATTGTTTCCGCTTGTGTTTCTGTCTTTGGAGAAAGGAAACTTTTCCCAGAAGTATCTCCCACACTCAATAAGATATAAATAAACATATTTCTTCTCACTTATCATTCTCAAAATTGTATAACATGATTATGTTTGAATGAATCACTGGCAAGGAGAATGGTTGATATTTAAACCAATCAGGTCCCCTGGAGCTGAGGGTGGTATTTTACTTATTATTCATGATTGCATGGGAGTGGGTGATGCCTGTACAAAATTGAGGTTTCTGTTAGGAAGGAACAAGGGGAAAATGGATGCTGCATAGACAATAACGGTGTCCACTACACCTTCTTAGAATCATGGAAATTTTTAACTTAGAAATGTCCTCGTATATCATCTTTAATACATTCCTTTTACATAAGGGGCAATTGAGACCCAGAGAGATTAAATGCTTTGCACAAATTCAAGAAAGTTATTATAGAATTGTGGCTAGAGCCCAAATGTAGTTGTCTCCCTTCCCGATCTTAATTGTAAGCTATTTGAAGGAAGAGTTTGATGACAAATTTGTATGGATCAACAACTTAGCTTCCTGTTGAATATCTAAGAAGCAATCACAAAGATAAAAACTTTAACAATTAGCCATAACTTGATCTTTTTCCATTTGATCATATCAGCAAATCAAAAGCTCTGCACTGTTTTAGCATCTTCTCTGCTTGGTGATTGGGAAAAAAGTAGAAAGGTAATATATTGTCCAATCATTAATCATCTTAATAAGCATTAGAATTTCAGATAAAGTTGATTATCTGTTGCTAACTTCCAAATATGAAATGTTTTACTTTAATAAAACAATTTATAAGAATCATAAATTCCAAATACATGTCCTACAAAAAGACTTAAAAATCCTTTACTGCCAAATACCTTTTAAAATTAATTAATCCTCTCATATTTTAAAATATTTCCTTCAGTATAATTTAAAAGGATATATTGTTTCCTTTTTTTTTTTTAAGAAACTACTTAAATGAATAAAAAAGCAATAAATATTCATCTTGAATTATTTAACCCAGATGAAATCACTGTTAACTTCTTGGTATATTTCTTTTCAGGGTTTATACACATTTGGATAGTGAAGGCCACTTTATCTATGGTGCTTTTCACTTAACATTATCTCATCATCATTATCCCATAAAAAATTATTATACACATTTTAACTCCTGCACAATATACATATATTATGAATAGCTCATGATCATTATCATCAAAATAATAGCTAACCTTAAGTGCATTTTTATGTACCTTATATTATTGCTTTATGTAATCTTCATAACAACCCTTTGATTGATTCAATTGTTACCCTCATTTTGCAGATGAGGAAAATGTACTTTAGAGTTCCCATAATTTATTTAAGCACTGTTCCTACTGTTGACTTTATTAGGTTATTTCTAATTTTTTATGTTGTAAACATTTAATCAAATTTTCTTTAATTAATTTGTTCTTTAAATGTTGATAAAATGTTCTTATATAACATAAAAATTGGAAATTACACTTTTGCATATAAATCTACTTTTGTATTATTTTCTTAGAATACATACCTAGAAGGAAAATTAGTATTTCCAACAGTAAAAATATTTTTAAAATAAAATTTATTGCTTGTTTTTGTTTATATAAGTAATATATGTTAACTATAAAATATTATTTTAAAAATAAAAGTTCAAAAAATTAAATTTTGTCAATCCCATCATACTTAAAATTTAAAATATTTGGGTATCTATGACAAAACACAGAAGACTTTGTTGTGTTTGCAGGGGAAAACGCATGTATCAACATCCTTAACAGTGAAAATTTAAAGATTAGCTGACAAGAGGAAGGACATGAAAGGGGGATGAAAAGTGAAAGAAAAATTAGGAATATTCATACAATCATCCAAAATAAAAGTGAAGAGTTGAGAGAGATTGTTCAAAGTTGGTGGAACAAGAAATACATTAAAGCTATAAAGATGTGCAATGGAAGAACTAAAAACAACGTAAATATCAAACCTGTAGAGAAGAGAGGAAAAAGTGGGGATAATCTAAGTGAGCTAAACCTTCATTTTTCATATTAAGTAGAAACTATTTTTTAACTTAATCTTAAACACTATCCATTTGTCATCAAATAATCTTTAGTTAAGCAGGTAATATCCAAAGGAATTCAACTCAGAATAGTTAAAAATGATTAGCTGGATAGTAGGACAAAAGGTGGGATCAGGAAGGGAGGAACTTCAATGGTGAATTCAGCTGAGCAATTCAGGAAGAAATAACGGCAATCCTATACAAACACTTACAGAAAGCAGACTAGGAGGGGACACTTCACAACTCCTTTTATGAGAACAGCATTATTCTGATACCCAAATCAGACAGAAATTACAAGAAGGTAAAAGTACAAACAAATATCCTTCATGATTATAGGCATAAAATTTTGAGACAAGCACCAACCAGCAATGCATTTGGAAAAAGACCTTGACTAAAACGGGTAACATTAAACACAAAAGATTTCAAAATGAGTCAGGAGGTCATTTCAGAGATTATGCTTATGCAAGTCTCAGGCAGATCTCACTAACTGCCACAGTAAACAAAGCCCAAACAAGGGTGCTCCTGAAGGCTCTAGAGACATCTGGACACTTACAGGCAAGGCACATAACCCCATGAAAACAGCACCCCATCGGTGGGCCTTACCTTGTAATATATGATGATCTGTTTCCCTAATGTAACAGAGTTAGACTCATTTATACCCACACATGATTCTTCTACCTCTTTTATTTGAACCTATAATTAGCACTATACACATTAAATATGTGTCGCAGACTTAAATCTTTGGTCTGTTGAGTCCTGAATCTCAGAGGAGTTGCAGCCAGCACCTATTCTCCAGTTCATTGGACTTGCCCAGGACACCTAACAAGATGATGACGGACAACCCTCATCCCCAAATAACAGAGTATCTACAACTGCAAGCAAAACAGTTCCTTCCATCTGCCCCATAAGATCTAGGCCCCCTCTCAATCTGAAGCAGAGCAGGCATCACTATCCCAAAGTCCTCACAACTGAGGAATGAACAAACATAAGGGGGCAATGCAAAGAAGACTTATTATTATTGTAGTAACAGAAGAACTTGTAACAATGACATAAAGATAGTGGTTGTCAGAGGTTCTGAGGGGAGGGGGAAGGAAGAACAAGTGGAATAAAGAGCATTTTAGGGCATTGGAATTCTTCTGCATGATATTGCAATGATGGATACAGGCCTTTATACATTTTGTCAAATCCCGTAAAACTGTACAGTGCAGAGTGTAAACCATAATGTAAACTATAGACCTTGGCTAGTAGCAATGCTTCAGTATTTGTTCATCAACTGTAGCAAATGTACCACAATAATGTAAGATGTTATTAATGGGGAAAATGTGGGAGGGGGAGGGAGTGAGGTATATGGGAACCCCCTACACATTCGATGTAACCTTTATGTAATTTGAAACTTCTCTAAAAGTAAAGTTTATTATATGAAAAAATTTTGAGACAAAATATTATGAAATTGAATCTAGAAACATATAAAAAGGTACATCATCATGAAAAGTGGGGTTCATTCCAAGGATGACAGGTTACTTTAGTAGTCAAAAATCGACCAGTGTAATTAGCCAAATTAAAGTAGGGAAAGCATATAATCATCATAATGGATGCAGAATAAGCATTTGACAAAATTCAACAGCTGTTATGTTTTTTAAAAAATCATATCTATAAAAAATCTAAAGCTAACACCATAATTAATAGTGAAAGACTGAACACTTTTCCCCTACGAATCAGAATAAAGCAAGGATGTCCATTTTCACCACTTAGGTAGTTCAAAATAGGAAAAGAAAAAGAAACAAAATGGTGAAAAGATTGAAAATAAAATTTTTTTTTTCTCCCAAAGAACATGAATGCATTTTTAACAAATCCAACATAATCTACAAAAAAGCTATTAAAATTAACATGAGTTTAGCAAGACCACAGGATATTAGGTCAATAAACAAAAATTAATTGTATTTATATGTGTTAGTAAAAACTCTTGGAAAAGGAAATTTAAAATTAATATTTAAAGTAGAATAAAAAACATAAAATATTTCAGAATAAACTTAACAAAATGTATATAAGACCTATATACTGAAAGCTAAAAGCATTGTCAAGAGAAATTAAATTAATTAATTAAATAATATAGAGATAAAATGGATCAGAAGATGAAATGCTATTAAGATGTTTCTTCTTCCAAAACTGATATATGGTTTCAACATAATCCCCTTCAAAATCTCAGTGATTCTCAGTAGAAGCTAAGACATGAATTCTTAAATTTATATATAGAAACACAAAGGACCTAGAAGAGCCAAAACAGTTTTGAAAATGAAGAAAAATGATACTACCATTTAAAAACATGATATAAACTTGCAATAATCAAGGCTATGATACTGTCATAAGGATAGACATAAAACAATGACAGAATAGAGTCCATAAATGGACCCACACATTTAAAGTTATTTGAGGTTTGACAAAATGCCAAGGTAATTCAATGTAGAAAAATAGTGCTGGTGCTGAAACAGTTATTCATTTAGGGAAAAAGTGAATTTAACTCTAAAAATATACACAAAATTACCTTGATATAGATCATCAACCTGAATACAAAAGTAAAAATATTAAAATTCTAGAAGAAAATACATGAAAACTGGGGGTAGGTAACCACTTCATAAACCCACTAATCAAATAATCTTTGATAAAAAATCTTTTGATAAAGTCCAACTGATAAATTGGACTTCATTAATATTAAAAACTTCAGCTCAAAAGAGTCTTTTAAAAATTAAAAAGGCAAGCCACAGATTAGTAGAAAATATTCTCTTTCTCTCTCTCTCTCTCTCTATATATATATATATATATATCGGATAAAAGATGTGTGTCAAAAATTTATAAAGAACTCTATCAACCAGAAAATAAGGAAAACAACCCAAAATTTGAAAAACAAGCAGAATATTTAATTAGTTTGCAAAAAAAGATACATTAATAGCCAGTAGGCACATGAAAGGGTGTTCATCATCATTAGTCATAGGGAAATGTAAATTAAAACCACAATGAGATACCACTTCATGCCTACTAGAATAGCTATAACTAGAAAGACTGATAATACAAAATGTTGATGAAGATGTGGAGCAACTGGAACTTTCATATATTGCTTATGGGAATTTAAAATGGTGCAACCACTTTAAAAATAATTTGGCAGTTTCTTATAATGTTAAATACATATTAATCATACAACCCAGCAATCCTACTTCGAGGTATTTACCCAAAAGAAATGGAAACATGTGCACACAAAGACTTGTATGTGAATGTTCAACAGCAGTTTTATTCATAAAAGCCTACAACTAAAAATAACCCAAATGTCCATCAAGAAATGATTAGATAAAAAAAATTGTTCTCAGCCCATGCATTGGAATACTATTCAGCAATAAAAAGAAATGAACTATAGCTGTACCCAACAACATGGATGAATCTTACAAACATTATGCTGAGTAACAGAAACAAGACTCAAAACATTACACAGTGTATGCTTCCATTTATATAAAACTCTATAACAGGCATAGCTAAACTATAGTGACAAAAAGCAGATTAGTGTTTGCCTGGGGCCAAGGGTAGAGGGGATAGAATGGGAAACGACATAAAGATTGATAGAAATGGCCTATATCTTGTTTGTGGAACTGGTTACATTGGTGTGTTGATCTGTCAAATCTCATTGAATGTGGTATACACACAATAAGTGCATTTAATTGTATGTAAATTAGATTTCAATAAAAAAAATTTTTAAATGTGGGAAAAACTGTTACCTTCATAAAATGAATTGTTACAGAATTGTGTTTTGAAGTCTGGGTTATATTTTAAAAAGGATGAATAATACCACAGATGTGCTATGCTAAACTTTGAAGTAGGTTAAGCATCTTTTTTGATGTCTTTTTTTAAACCTTTTCTATAATCTGTTCCTTTCTCTCTCCCTTCTCAACCTCCAAAAATGCCTAGAACAGCATTTTCAAAGGGGAAAAGTAAAACTAAAAATATCTTACTTTTGATTAGTGATTACAGTTTACTAAGCCCATATACTATTTCCTTTTATTTTTAACAACTCTGCAAGGTAGACTTTATTAATGCCCATTTTATAAATGAGAAAACTAAAACCTAGAGATAATATCTTTGTTTCATTTCAGTCTCAGCTTAAATGACACTTCCTTAGGGAGGTCCTTTCTGACTATTCTTTCTAAAATAATGCTCGTTTATTTCCTTACAGGCTTTATTTTTCTTCAAACAGGACTCAAAAGGTTACATGCTGTATGCTTCTATTTATACCACTAACTGGCATGAGGGCAGGAACTTTGTCTGTGATATTCACCTATATGAGTGCTTGGTATACAGTAGGTTTACAAAAAATATGTGTTGAATGTTGAATTAGGTTTGCCTGAAGTTATAGGGCAGGGCCAAATCCAAACCCAGGTTTTCAGTTTCAGAACTTATTTTTCTCTAGATTCTAAAGCAAACCCCTGCCTCCTGCCCAAACACACCTCACATTCTATCTACCCCTTTCCCGAGATCCTACATCCCTCTTCTTTATTTCTTCTGAATAAGCCAAGCAGAAACTGTAGTTTTAGATAGTGACATTAGGATGGATAAGATAGTTCCAGTTCAGAACATTATTATCTCTTTAAATTTTTTTAAATAAGTAAATAAATTTTAAAAATGCATTTTCTATGGGATACAATACAAAAAGCTCAAGGAATAAAACCTATAACTCAAACAAATTAAAAAACAAAAATAAAAATCCTTGAACATGAAACCTGTCTTATTTATCTTTGTACCCTGTTGCCTGGTATAGTGCCTGAAATTAGTGGATTCAACAAATATTTATTTATGTAGCTTGGACCACATCCTCTCTCCCAATACCACACAGTCACAACTATTTCCTCAAGATATGAGTGTGTTTTTAATCCTATTACTTCCTAATTCTAAATCATAAGGTAAAGTAAGACTTTGCTAGAGTTCAATTCTACCTAACTTATACCCTTTCTGCTTCTGAGACATTCCAGATGAATAAAACAATATGCCCACCATTATGCTGTGCATGAAGGTAGAGATTATATATATATATTTATATTCAGAATATATATATTCTGATAACATTCTCCTATAATTAAAAAAGATATATAAGTAATGAGAGTCTTTCATAGTTGAAAGGTTAATTCTTCTAACAGCCTCAGAGCTTTCCCTCAATTATACATCAGAAGGGGGGATTTATTATGGAAAATGTCTCCTTGGGTACATAGAGTAATAACCTCATTAAGAATATTACCTAAAAATGCAGACAGAATCAAAGGAGCAAATAAAATAACTGGAAATGACGCATCCCACAGTGGTTTTGTTACCATTAATGTCAATAAATGCTCCACTTTTGGGATGAGGAATACTGGCTATGGAAAGTGAATGTTTCACCATGTACAACTGATATTGCTACAGGCTATACCAGCAGGTGAAACAAAATTCCTAAAAGGCTCAGTAGCAAAATATGGTAGATACAGCAAGGACTTTGTGGTCAAACAGTCCTGAATTTGAGTGCTTATGCCATTTAGTAACTGTAAAATCTTGAGTAACTTACTTAATCTTTCTGATCCTCAATTTAAAAGAGCCTCAATTTATCAATCTATAAATTAGGGATAGTAGCACTATCTTCACAGTATGGTTAAGAGAACTGAATGAGAGAATATTTGCAAAGTGCTTATAGCACAATGCCAGGGGGAAAATAAGTACTCAACAATGGGTTAGTTAAGGTATGGGCTACATTGCTGTAACAAACATACCCAAAAGTACAGTGGGTTAAACAGTGATTGTTCTTTCATTTAACAATCCCAAATTGGTGGGCTCTCTTTGCTGAGATCATCCTGGGACCAAGACTGTTGTCTCTGCCATTCTTTGGGTAAAAGATGCTGCTGACTTGTAGCCATTTTCCAGCCAGCAGAAAGAGGGAAATAGAGAGTCCTGAGCAAGTGACTATTCTTACAGATATAAAGCTGAAGTTACATACATCATTTCCACTCACATCACAATGGCAAAAACTTAGTCTCCTGTAGGTCACATATAGCAGCAAGGGATGCTGAGTAATAAAGTCTCTAGTTGGACAACCATATGACTAGCCAAAACTCAGGTGTTCTCTTACTAAAAGGAAGAGGGGTTAGCAGTCTCTGCCATAGTAAGTCACCTTATTGTAGCAAACAGATCATAAAAGATGTTCTAGTAAAGTTGTCAGAGTAAGGAAGATATTCCATAAAGCAGATGAATTCCTTGAAAGGCGATTAAACCTAGCAATGAATAATTCCAGGGCAACAATATTCACAAATCTGCATTTAAGCAACATTTATTAGTTATGGATCCTGTTATCTTAAACCTGCAGACCCGCCACATCTGGTTCCTGAGCCACTTTTGAACAATTCAAGGAAGCATCAGCAGCTGGTTAGGTCTGATAACAGTCTTGGTGTTGTAGTGACAATGATTTGAGGGGAGTCCAGGGATCTCAGTCTTCTCTTAAGTCCTTCCACAATTTAGTATGCATTGGCTTCCTTATTAGATCTTTACTCACTCCTGAGCACCTATATACTTGACTGGTGTCATAACCTCCTCCCTAGTTCCTTCCAGCACTCTCCACTATTAAGCAGGACCCCATCGATATTCCCAGCTACTAGCTAGGGGTCTTGCTACAAAATAAATCTAGATCTAGGACCACAATATTGCTGCCCACCTGAGTTTTACAATTCCTTGGTGCCTTGCACTCCCACTTCTTATCAGATAAATCTTCCTCCAGTATTAATGCCAGCTGAAACCAAACTTACTATGCCCTTTGGAGTTGCTCTATTAGACTTCTGGCTATCAATCTACTGAGACTGTGTGTCTGGGGAAGGGCAAGGAAGGAAACTTCAGCCTGACAAGTTCCCTTAATCCTATTACCGGCTTCTTTTCCTGACTAGTGTCTGCCACTAAGATCTCAGCATGCCTTTCAGTTATACTTGCCTGAGTTATGACTAAAGCAGGCAGGAAGTTTTGGGGCAGAAAAGTCAGAGGTTCCTTAACTCTAGGACTGGTATAAACTTGGCTTGATGCTAAATTCTATGACTGAAGGAACTATATTTATCTTGTTCACTCAATTTTTTCTAGTGCCTAGCACAGAACTTAGCACCTATTAGGAGCCAATATTTGTTGATTGGATGAATGAGGTACTAAGCAGGGATGTGGAGATCAAAGAACAAGAAAGAAGCCTAATTCTCAGGACCAAGACTGTAAATATACCAAATATTCCCTATCTACCAACTGCTTCCAACCCTCTGGTCCCCTTCTAATCAACTCCTTATAACTTGAGCTAATTGGAATAGGTTCTTTTCCTTTTTTTTTTTTTTTTTTTTTAACTTTCAAGCAAAAAATTCCTGACAAAGTCGGGATGTAATAAGCCAGTGTGGCATCCCAAAGGATTGGGTTGCAGCATCTTAATCCTTTGTGCTTAGGGTAAAACCCCTAACAAGCCTGGGTTTTGACCACAGGCAGCAGCCAAGTGGCCCAGGTCAAGGGGAGATGATTGCTGCAGGGCCTGAGAGAAGAAAATGTTCACTTTGGTCTCCATGAAGCCTATGAATTTTTATTTTATTTTATTTTTTACCCAAAGCATCCTGATTTTCATTTGATGTAGATTCCTCACTTATCTAAATTTCTTTATATCCACTTGCCTGACTGTTTCTATCTTGCTGATTCACAGGGTCTTGCATCTGTACCAGGCCTTGTTAACTGACTTACTGGTGAATCACTGCCTGGCTAGCCCAATCCTCCATTCCTGGTTGAATTATACATTCAACATAGTTTGAAAAAACATTCCTACTTTCCAGGCTCTAGTTTCTCTTGTTTATAAACAACTTCCAATGAGCAAAGAGGATTTAATTGCCCATGTCTTCTGTTTTCTCTTTCAAGAGAATCTTAAACATTTTTGTTTCATTCAACTTGGATCTTGGCTTGAAGGCCTTATATTATCTGCCTATTTAAGCCTCACAATATCCCTATAGGGTAGACATTATTATGATCACCACTTTATAGATGAACCATCTAATGCTTTTACTGACGTTTAACTGATTAGTCCAAGAGCATACAGTAGATGAATCAAAAAGCCAAGTTTGGATCTCAGCAGTTTAGCTTCAGTGCCTATGTTATTAATCCCTTTGCTATTTAATATCTCTGTAAAAGAAAAGTAGCTCTATCCTTATGCATTATGTAATTTCCAAACTCTAGATCAAAGGATTCTGTATACCTAAGATTCTAGCCATTACAAAAAATATTTCATAAATGTATGATTATGGCATATGGAATATCATGTTTTATGCTTTCTTAAAAACTCTTCATTAAAGAATGATTTTTAAATTAAAAATCATAGAAGTCCCTTCATTGTTGTAATGAGGACAACAAAAACATTGAGCTGTCTTATTATTGACTTGTAAGCATTCTTTATTCTGGATATAACTCTTTTACCAGGTAAATGTGTTGCAAATATTTTATCCCAGTTCATGGCTTACTTTTTCATTGTCTTTCAAAGACCAAAAGGTTTTAATTTTGATGAATTCCAATTTATTGTTTTTTTTCTTTCATAGCTTATTGTATCCCATCTAAGAAATTTTAGCTTATCCCAAAGTCTCAAAAATTGCCTCCTATGTTTTCTTGTAGATGTTTTATAATTTTAGCTTTTTCATATAGGTCTATAATCCACTTTGAATTCATTTTTGTCAACTTAGCCTTCACAAAATAACACTCTTATTTTTGCACTCACAATTCTTTGGTTTATATAATATTCAAATAGCATTTTTATGGAAACAAATACAACTATGAACAGATTAGGGAAATGCAACTGAGTCCTGGTGAGTACAAAACTCAATTGGGAAAACAGACATGTTGGCATATACTAGAGAATAGCCTCCCCTAGCCTCGAGTTTTCATCACTGTTAGCTTCAGTGGATAAATTTAACCAGGAGAATGGAGAGTTTGTGTTAATCTGCTGTATAGGTGAATAGGAGCTTAGTTAAAAGAACATCTATCAGATATAGAACAAGTAAATTGATGAGCAAACTTGTGCTGGTCAAACTCATCCCAAATTATGTCTTTATATTTGGATGCCACAATTTAGTAAGAAAAACAACTAGAACAGTGGTTTTACAAAACTGTTCTTCAGTGTTCTAAGGTATCATGGAAGTACCTCTAGTAATGCTCAACTGGAGCAAATTGTTGTTGGGTTTGTTTTTTTTTTTTTCTGATTTT
>JAQZBX010097771.1:0-11653 GCA_029593785.1 Cabassous unicinctus | reverse complement strand
GGGGGGAGGGGGGCAGACAGGAGACAGAGGAGGGGGAAAAAAATCAACAAGATTTAGCCCTGACCAGATTAGAGAAGTGAAAAGAAAGGAATGAGTTAAAGATGACATGGAGAATTTAATCCTAGCTGACAGAGAACAGTGAAACTAGAAAGGTATAGTCTGAATGTGACAAACAATTGCCATTTCCTCAAGAATATAATTAAGGTTCTAATACTGTTTTCTTACAGAAATTATTGGCAGAAACAATATGATTCATGCAGTCAAATGGCCCAGTTAGGGACTACTTCTCCCCAGTGGCAGCCCATTCTTTCCCTCCAGAGGAAAGGTGCTTCATTAATCTAAACCTTAAACTCCCATTAAAATCATTAGGTCCAAATAGTAAAGCAGAAAGTCTCAAACATTCCTCAAAATTCAGCTTTGTGAGGAGATAATTTTAAAATAGATACCTAATCAAAAGCTCCTCAAATCTAAATCTCATCAGAAATGGGAAAGGATATAATGAGTTTTCTTCAGAAGCACCCTTCTGCAAGTCACGAAACGTCATGTTTGACAAAGAGGATCACATGAAATTTCAACACCGAAGTAATTGAGAAACTGTCCACACTAAAGACAGGTGAATTCTCTATGTTTTCTTGGTTTTTTGTTTTGTTTGTTTTATCATCGTCACCTTGGTGGAATTACCTCAGACCTAAACATGCATACTGCATGCTGTAAAGAAGCAATTAAATTGGGACATAAGACAATTCAATGCTATGTCCAAAGCCCAAGTACCTCATATGATGTAATAACTTCACAGGATTCATTCTCAAGCAATAGCAGTGCCATCCAATCACAGACACCCAACGATGCACAAAGGGACAAGTTTCATCAAAACTATTCTGATAGATACCCATGAGAGCTGAAATCTGTGCTACTGCAGTGATGCTACTTAAGAGACCCCACATGAAACGATGGATGTCTTACTTTGAAGCAAATCCCAAACATGAGGGAGGTAAGTGGGCGGGGGATGAGGTGTGCAGATGAACAAGAGTGGACATAAGTTGGTACTTCTGAAGCTGAGTGATGGTACATTGGGTTCATTATACCATTATCTCTGTTTGGATATGTTTAAAATCTTCCATGATAAAAAATAAAATACAAGAGAGAAAGACAGAACCCATATTTTCAACATACTCAAAAGTAGAGCAAGCCTCTCTCAGAAAACTTAATTTTCAGCCCTCCAAAACAATGGAGAAGAAATAAACACTTTTCTGGTGCCTAAGCAATGAGGTGGAAAAGTGGATGATGCAGAAGCAAGAACAGCTCAGTGGCTGAGTGCCTGCTTCACACGTACGAGGTCCCAGGTTCAATCCTAGGAACCTCCTGGGGGAAAAAAAAAGTGGATGAAGAATTTCCTAAGTCTAGAAAATTCCTTGAGAAAACAGACTAAAACAATTAACAAAACATCATCATGTTTCACACCTTCCCCTTCTCAAGTTTCATCCCACCTCTGAAGACACATCTCTAACTCTTCCAGAGGAACATGCACACTGTGTTAAGAGGCAGGAAGAGAAAAACTGCAAAAAGCCGCGTGAAACTCAAGATCAGAGCCTGGAACCGGAAACCGCCGTTGACTACGGCCTGAATGACAGATGACGCATCCTGAGGAGGCAAAGCAAGGCTCATGTGTCTCTCAGGGCTCCCAGGGACATGCAGTCGGAAGGGTTCTTGGACCTGAGGGGGCGTTAGGTGCATCAGACACTCAATGAGCACCTCCCGGCTGTCAGGCTCTAGAGTCCAGAGACCCCCTCCTCAAAAGAGTTAGGGAGCCAGCAAGAAGACAACTGTAAACAAAATTCACGACATCAGCAGAAGTGCCATCACAGGCTTCAACAAGATCCTCCAGAAGCCAGGGCCTTAAGGGGCTCACCCTGCTTGGAAGAGTCAAGGAGTGGCCTAGGAAGGGGTCATACAGAAGAAAAGGAGCTTGCCCTACGTCCCAGGCTGTGGGTGGGGAGGGAGCGCAGCCAAAGGCATGGCGCCTCTGAGGCTGGTAAGGAGTTGAGGGTGCACCAGGGCACATGCCGGCAGAGGCAGGGAGTGCAGGAAGCTGCAGCTGCAGAGGTGGGGGAGCGTCTGTGAACGGCCTTGGGCACCACATCCTGCAGCCCAGCGCTTCTCTAACTAACTGTGGTGACGGACCAGTTGTCTAAAATTCTAGTCCACCAGGGATTGTGCTTACGCCCCCTTTCTGCACCCCTAGGGGAAAGGTAACAAGCTACACAGACAGGTGCCTGTGGGCAGACGACACTCTGAGCAGCAATGCTGTAGACCACATGCAGAGTATTTAAAAGGGGGTGAATCAGGGTCCAATTAGGCTTTCTAGAAGGGTATCTCTGACAGCAGTGCGATGGGTGAACTGAGAACTAAGAAAGGCAGCAGGGATGGCAGTCAGCAGGATGGCGGTCAGGAAACTTGCATTAATGTAGGAAACTGATGTCAAGAGCCTAAGATGTTGGCAACGAGGACAGAGGGAAGGAGTGAGATTTGGGAGACACTTCCTAAGTCGACATGACATGGGAAAGGAGAGGAGGATCACTCCGTTTTCTAGACTGGGTGGGCTGTGACTGTTAGCTTAAGGGGGAACTATGGAAAAAGGCACATGTTGAGAAAGGGAAATTCACACAGGAGTAAGATTTTATTCTGAACCTTCCCTCACTAGAAATCTCCAGTATTAACCATTCAAGGGAAGGCTCAGGAGTCTGGGCCCATCTGGGTGGGAGAGTAGCCATGTGACACATTTAGCATAGTTTTAAGACTAGTAAAGAATGGTTCTACACTGGGCCCAGTTCTCTGTGCCTGCTATTGGAAAGGACATAGAAAAGAATGGGAACAGGACTGCTAAAAAAATATAATAACCTATAATTTGATGAAGAATTGAGTGTCGAAAATCAGCATTAACTAATATTTAAAGGCAAGTGCAAAGAGCTGTAAACCAATCCCAGCAGAATTTAAAAAGTCCTTTCCACTCCACCAAGCCAGAGCAGTTTAGCTCATCCAAGACGAAACATGACAACAACATTTCCAGTTTGCATTTGGGCTGAAAGTGTAGAAATGAAAAATACGCAACAATGTTCAGTGGTGAAATTTCAGAAAAAGACAGACAGTGATGTTGGCAGCATCTGAAGTAAAATGTCAGAACTCAGGTTGGTTTCTGAAAATAAAGAAAATTCGTTTTCTATACTAGGTGCAGTCTGCTGCTGTGGTGTAAGAAACCTCCTTTTCGGGGAACAGCAACACGTTTGGTTGCGGAACAAAAGCACCTGCCAAAAAAAAAAAAAAAACACTCCCAGTTTGTTAGCTACTGAAAAAAGTAAACAGTTAGGAAACCATGAAATGGACTAACAGGTATATGTATTCTGAAGAAGCCCAGTTTGCTCAGAGCAAAATCTCTCCTTTTTTGTGAGTTAAAGGTGTGTGCTTGCATCGCAGGTTTCTTCCGTCCGGCTGACTGCCCCGCTGCCCCTCAGGCCCAAGCCCGCCTCCTCCCTCACAGGGAGGTGCAGGAGCCTCCTGACTGGTCTCCCAGCTTCCTCCTGGCCCCATCACTCATTCTCAGCACAGCATCCACGGACCCTGTCCATGTGGAGGTCAGGGCATATCACTCCTCTGCTCAGGTTCCTCTAATGGCTTCGAAAAAGCCAACATCTGACACTGGCTACCAACCCCCATCAGTGGCCTCCACGGGGGGGGCACAGCCTGCTGGGGAGAGCTCGGAAATCGGTGAGAGCATCTCCCGGTGGTCAGAGTGGCTGGGGGACAGTACAGGCACCACGTGTGGGGGGCAGGGACGCCAGGCCAGCCTGCACAACCGATGATCGTCCCATATGCATACGCCTCTGTAGTGTTCCACCAGATACGCCAATGGGTCAAAAAAACTTTAATAATTGGGAAGCAGATGTGGCTCAAGCGATTGGGCGCCCATCTACCATATAGAAGGTCCAGGGTTTGATTCCCGGGGCTCCTGGTGAAGGCAAGCTGGCCCGCGTGGAGTACTGGCCCACACGGGAGTGCTGGCCTGTGCAGAGCTGAGGCAGCAAGATGATGCAACAAAAAGAGACACAGAGGACAGATAATAAGAGATGCAGCAGGTCAGGGAGCTGAGGTGGCCCAAGAGATTGAGCACCTCTCTCCCACTCCAGAAGATCCCAGGATCGGTTCCCAGTGCTGCCTAAAGAGAAGACAAGCAGACACAGAAGAACACACAGAGAATGGACACAGAGAGCAGACAGCAAGCATAAAAACAATGGGGAAGGGGGGAATAAATAAATAAATAAATCTTTAAAAAAAACAACAACAAACAACTTTAACAATTACTTGAGCCTACAAGCTGACTGTTTTAGACATAAGCACAAAAAGTACTTTTTTTGTATAATTTCAGATATTGAATTTTCTCAAAATGTAATTCCATATAATACTGTTAAGACTGTACTCTTTTGTTTGGAACGTTACCAAGAATCATCCACCGTCTTGGAAATTGGTGACACAGGCAGTGCCGCTCGTGGCAGCTGAGTCTGTGTTCACGGGGACTCTGCTCACAGGGGCAGTGTCAGTGTGCACCCGAGCATCTGCATGTTAGGTGGCATATATGTCATTCAAAGTTACCTTCCTATTATTTCCATTTTAGATGATCCATTGGATAATATATTTATTTCTTTTTTGAAATCGTGTGTAGGTTACCGTCTATAAATTTCACTTCAGGATAGTAGTGGGGGTGTCGTTATAACGAATGTGCTATAAAGGGGGCACTGGATTCCTCCTGCCCTCCATGACCGGCCCCGTTATCTCTGAGCTCCTCTCCCCTCTCTCTGCTCCCTCCCCTACGGACTCCACACTGGCCCCACTGATGTCCCTGTTCTTCCTTTACACACCAAAGACACTTCCACCTCGGGCCTTTGTCCCTGCGATGCCTTCTGTCTACAAGCCTCCCTTGCCCCCTTTAGGTCTTTCCTAAAATGATGCTTTCTCAGTGGGGCTGTCCCTGTTTAAAAGTGCAACAGCCCTAGTCTACCTGGCACTCCCCAATGCACTACCCTGCTTTATTTTTCTCTCCATAGCTCTGATCACTACTATGTTGTTTCCTTCCTGGTCTGTCTCCCCATTAGAATGAAAGCTCCGTGAGGGTAAGGATTCTGTTTTGTTCCCTTGCTGCACCCTCATGGTCTAGACCAGGACCTGGATACCTTTACAAGCTATTTACATATTAAGAGTTTAGAAATACCAATTTTGAAGTCTTTAATTTTAATTGCAAGATTAAAATTCAATTGAAATTCATGGTCTTTATACAATTACAATTGTTAATTTTTGTATAGAAATACAAATTGAAGCTCCTGGTATCCAGGGCTGAATTTAACTAAACAAGCCAGTTTGTTCTTCGAAAAACCATGAAACACTGACAAGATTATGTATGACCTTATGACATTATGACAATATTTTTCCATCTAGAATACTGTTTTGGAACATTTTATTAAGGAAAGCAAAACATGTGTAGTGCTCATGAAAATAATGAGTCACAGACTAGTGATGAAAGAGAACATTCTGGTCAGACCCTGATCTAGGCCAGATGAGAATTATTACTGGACATAATAATTGGAGATGACTCTCAAAGTCCCAAATTCTGGAACTTGCCTGGATTTATCCAGGGAGATTACTTTGGAAATTAAATACTATTTCCTAGTTGTAGGCCTCGACCCTGCTTACTATCCCCAGAAGACAAGATCATAAGGCAGGAAGCATAAGAAACAAGCTCAGTCTTTACTTCCTTCACCATAAAGACTCAATAAAGTGGCTAACTTGGATGAATGTCAAATCTTGTAGTCCTCAATTATTTTGGTCTCTTTATAAAAACAAATGAGTAATTTGAGGTGTTGGGAAGATAACTTTTGTAATTATGATTACAAGATTCTAATCATTAGAATGTACAAAAAATCGAATGCAGTACGTCTTCATAAAGACCAACCAGCCAGAACTATTAATAAAAGCCTAGAGTCACTTAAACATGAAGTCTGGACAGAAGCAAAAAGATAAAAAGCTAAGGAGAAATATGCCTCTTCAATGATGCACTTAGTAGATAATCACAATTTACCCTGCAAACATACCCTTCAAATGTAATTCCCACTCCTCTCCTTGACCTCATTCTCCTTTTTTACTTGATTAAATATTGTAAAGCTGTTTCTCTCTTTTTCTGGGATACGTTTACTCAGAAGCAGCTGAGCAAATTACCATGTCACCCAAGGATCAAATCCAAATTACCTTCTTTTAAGGTCCATTTGATTGAGCCTGTCCTCTTGCTTACAGCATGCAGACTTCCATCCAGGGTCGACACAAACAACAAGGTTTCAGGAAGTGTCACTGTGCTGGTACTTCCAAAAATCTGCAAGGAGATATAGAAGACTCTTCATGATCAATATGATTTTTCACCTTGGGAATGCACAAACATAGATCCCCACCCCAAAAGTTCTCTTTCTAAAATCCTCTTATCTTACTGATAAAGAAATAAGGTTATGGGAGCAGATGTGGCTCGAGCAGTTGAGCGCCTGCCTCTCACATGGGAGGTCCCCAGTTTGGTTCCTGGCACCTCCCAAAACAAAACAAAACAAAACAAAACAAAACAAAACCAACAAGCAGACAGCTAAAAAAAACAACTCAAAGGAGCTGCTGTGGCTTGGTGGTTAAGCGCCGGCCTCCCACATATGAGGTCCTGGGTTCAATCCTCAGTACCTCAAAAAACAAACAAAAAAAAAGAAACTGAGGTTAGCAAGCCTAGAGTCCCACCAAAGGTACACAGCTAGACAACAGCTGAGTCAGGACTGGAGCCCAGAACTCCTTACTCTAGCTAAGCTGTCATCCTATGTACAGGCAAAAAGGCTCATGACCTAACCATGAAAAGGACAGGAATTCTGAAAAGAGCTGTGGGCAGCCTCCACTGAAACAGCGGGGAGGAAGGATGCTCAGTTTTCTAACTGATTTGCTTCTCTCCATTACATGTGACTTTCTAAAACCGGGTCGTCTTGCAGGACTCCATGATAAAGAAAGAATGCCAACACCCCACACCCCCACTCACCTACGAGATTTTAAAAAGTAATGAATTAGGGGTGGGCATAGGGAATGGGAAGTTAAGGCTTAAAATGTACAGGGTTCCTATTTGGAATGATGGAGATGTTTTAGTAATGGATGGTGGTGATGGGAGCACAACACTGAACATAATTAACAGCACTGAAATATAGATCTGCATGTGATTAAAAGGGGAAATGTTAGATTGTATATATGGTAACAGAATAAAAAGTCCATGGAACTGCACTACGCAAACAGTGAAACCTAAGTTAAATCATGGACTACAGTTAATAGTACAATTAGAAAAATATGCTACCATCAGTTATAACAAATGTTCCACACCAATGCAAGGTGTTAATAATTGGGTGGTATATGGGAATCTTCTAGTTTATGCATGATGGTTCTGTAAACCCACAACTTCTCTAATAAAGAATTAAGAAAGCAATGAATTAGAAGGAAATGTTTAAAGCAAAATAGCAAATAGAGCTTTCATTATATGATGAGTTTGTACAATAATAAAACATCAAGATTTCAATAAACAGGTTACAAAAAAGAAATAAATAAAAAACATAACCCAAATTCCTCATTTATAATCAAAAGAAAATTTAAATAAAAATGTGCCCTTTTTGCTCAATGAATTAAAGGAAAAAACCATTTTAAAGAAAATAGTCAAAGGTAGTGAAATTCACTTTCTCATCCACTGCTGGTGGCAATGAAAATTATAAATTAGTGTTATCTCTCTGGAAAGCAGAAAAGTGTCCATATCTTAAATTACCCTAAAAAAAATTCCAGATATGTAAAAAGTTGTATACAAGGACACTGTATCATTGCATCTCATTTATAAACACAGAAAAAGAGGAAGGACCTGAAGTTCCAATAATGTCCAAATGTCTAAATAAATTATGACAAACGCTCAATGGAATATTAGGTAATCATTAAAATAGCACTTGGAAAAAACTACAATATGAAAGAATGCTTATAATACCTTATCGAGTGAAAAATATAGAGTCCAAAATTTGTTGTACACGGTAGTTACAGCTGTCCCGGACAGGACGGGTTTTCTTTTTGTCTGCCTGTCCTCTGGCTTTGCTGGAACTACCCTCACCCAACAGTGTCCACACAAGCAGCGTTTACGCACACTCGTGCATGTGCAGGTGACAGCTGGAAGGGTTCCTAGGACCACACTCTTTTGCGGTATGGGCTCATTCAGCAATGCCACCCTTGTAATGAGATTCTCTCTTCCTTTGTCCTTCCTTTGTTTCTTCCTGTCCTGCAAATTAGATAATCACTGTGGGTCTTGAATTTAAAACAGGCCAATCCTACTTACCTATAGAGCAACTGTTTGAATTTTGGCACAAACGCTATTTTTGAAATACAGAGATGTGGCTGGCTTTTAGCAATACAACTTAAAAGGACTGGGGGTTACTTGTGCTTGGGAGCCTGACCCTGGAATGCCCAGTCACTCTTGTCAAGAACCATGAAGATGCAGTTAGTCCCTTAAAAGGGCAAGCCCCAATGGTGGCTCGCTCCAGGGCAGCCCAAGGTAGCAGGACAAACACTGCCATCCCTGCATTCCTTTTCCACGGTGGAGACTTGGCAGAGAGGGTGAAGCAGCTGCCAGAACCTCGCCTGCCCCCCACCTTACATGTGCCCTGCCTGGAGGGGGAGAGGTTTAGCCCTTCGCTTTGCCCAGTACCAGGGCACACTCGCCTGGAATGGGAGAAACAACAAGCTTTATTGCCATCTGCTGACTCTGTGTTCTATGTAAAGCTTTAAGTTTGAAGAAAAAGAACCTACTTTTAATTCTACCTTCAGAACTAGAAAATTAGTCCCCGAGTACAACTGGGGCTAGGAAAACAGAAGCCTCAAGAGTGGTGTCCATCCTAACAAGGATCCGAAGGTCATACATACCAACTGTGTAGGAGGGGGTGAAGATTATTTTAGACACAGGGTAGACAGTGACAAGGCACATCTGGACCTGCTCATGCCCGAACTGGAGGAGTGTGCATGGCCAGAGCACCTGGGCCTGGAGAACGGTGTCCCCGTGACCAGACCACGGGGGGCTGTAGCTAAAAGGGCCTGTGAGTTGTCTCCCACAAAAGAAGGGGGTGTGGGTTTGCAGCTTGATGTGATGGCTAGATTGCGTTAGGTGGGGACAGTTTGGAGACTGAATCAATGACAAGAGAAGGTGTTGCACACCTGGGAGCCAAGACGTGGTAATTCCTGCTGAGCCCTCCTCCATACCTCCCTCTCTGACTCCCCTGGTTTTTACGACAGGAAAAAAAAACATTTTGTACAACAGGTCTTGGAATCACAAAAGAATTGGGATGGACTCTCTGGGTGACTAAAGTGGAAAGAAATAAGAAAAAGAAAGATCTCTGTGAATATGTTTTGCATTATGTGGGAAAAGCGAGATCAGCAAGAGAAGGACAAGAATGCAGACAAAAAGAAGCCCAAGAGACTGGGAGAGAGTCTGTGGCTTCCACTGTTCCTCGGGACTAATATTCCTGTCCTTGGGCTCAGAGACACCTCAATCTTTACAATAATCTTCCCTCTTGGCTTAAGCCAATTGGAATTAGGTTTATTAGGTTTCTGTCACTTGCAAACAAAACAGTCCTAACACACACAGCTATTTTAAAAATAGAGAAAAACGATAAGAAAATATTACAAAAGTATAGCAATAGTTTTTTTCTCCTCTATCTTCTAAATTTTATAAAATATGATCATGTAATTTACAATGAATTTTTCATAAAATATAAAGGATATAGATAGCAGGTGGGAGAGAAGCTAGAATTGAAAGGAGCTTTAGCAAGCTCCTCAATTCCAGGTGAAATGCTTTCCATCTCAGGATATTAGGCAACTTGACCATGTTTCATCATTAATATCCACCAAACAAGGGACAAAAGCTTAGACACACAGAGATCTCCCAATAAGAAAGTCTGCAACAAGAACAGAAGAGATCTGCTGTTGCTCTTAAAGGCCACGGTGTACCTATAATGAACAAACTGCCCCCAAGTGGATCTTATCACAAGTATTAATGTTAAAAAGGGTCAATATTACTAAGACATATCTGGCTGCTTCACGGCTAGTGTGGAAACAAAAGCCACCTGCCTGTCTGAGCATCTTGGAAACCACAGGAAGAGCAATTGTCTATGGTTGGTTGAACTGAAATAAAACACTAATCGCATAACTAACAGTCTCTGAAAATCGCAAAAACAGAAAGTTACATAGAAGTTGAATTTAGCAACTGAGAGCGTGGATTGTTAATCATGATATCAACAGTGACCTCACAAACCCTATCACAACTGACAGGCTCCTTTCTTCTTTTAAGACTCTTGACTCTTTCAAATTAGAACACCTGGGGAGTCACGCTGACCAGTGTTATTCTCTCATAAGGCAAATTAATGACGGAAACTCTCTGTCTTTTTCTCCCCACATTTTTTAAAGCATAAAAACGCTTGCTTCAAATATCGTTGCTATAGCTAACATGCATTGAGTAAGCTTCCAGATGCCTTTTGCTATACTGAGCACAGCTGAGAACATCTAAAAAACACTGCTTCGCCATAATGAACTTATACACTATCTGGGCCCAGCCATTTTAGTCTTGAGTGCTCCCTTTTCTCTACAATGGATAAAAATAGCATAGACCCTAGAGCCATACATACTAGTTTCCAGAGAGCCTGAAAATTTTGTAAACTTGGAAATGATGAAATATAAGAAAGCTGTTGATTCTGCAGATCTGCTTCAAGGTGGCTAGCTAGAATCAGACTCATTTTTAAAAACTAATGGGATATATGTTCCTGGATTTGATGGTGGCTTCTAGGAAGTAATCACAGAAGCACTGTGGAGGGTGAGAATGGCAGTGGCAGGTAATCTAGTCTAGCCTAAAACTAGACATCCATTAGCTAACTGGGCTTCACGTAAGAGAGGTTCTGTCCATGCAAGCCCTCTCACCGAGGCGACCTGGGGTGAAAACTCTGGAAATGCCCAGCTGAGGACCAGAACGAAGGAGATGGATGTCACTGAGGACTATGAAGCCTGGCAAGTCAACACTTGGTGAAGGCATTCCAGTTTGTGGAGATCCATGGAGAAGTCTGCCCGGACACCAGGTTCTCCTACAATCAAGCCAGATTGGACTGCTTCCAAAGAATACTTTGAGAAGGTGAATCTGTGTACACCTGCAGCTTCTCACTTCTCATACCAGAGAAGAACCACAAGTTGGAACCCACGTTTAGCATTTCAAAGATGACTGTTTATAGAAGGCAAAACAACAAAACACTCTATTATGCTTATATTCATAAATATTATTCTAAATGTTTTTGTAACATTGGCTAAAGCCTTTATTTTTTATTTTATTTTTATTTTTTTTAAAGATTTATTTATTTTATTTATCCCCCCCCCCTTGCTGCTTGTGCTGCTGTGTCCATTTGCTGCGTGTCTTCTCCGTGTCTGCTTATCTCCCCCTTGCTGTGAGGTCTTGCCGCATCAGCCCACGGCACTGCGGGAGCCGGCCTGCCCTCACAAGGAGGCCCCGGGAAGCGAACCCGGGGCCTCTCATATG